>CM072937.1:1250000-1468791 GCA_036971965.1 Nyctalus aviator | reverse complement strand
GTCTCCCATCTGGAACAATTCGGTTCTCAACCAAGTTGTTCACAAAAAAATATGCCTTGGCTGTGTACCAAAACTTGCTCTGGGCCTGACAAGCCTTTCATGCTGATGCCACAGCAGGACACAAACCGCGGAGAATGGTTAGCACAATTTTAAATATATATATTTTATTGATTTTTTTACAGAGAGGAAGGTAGAGGGATAGAGAGTTAGAAACATCGATGAGAGAGAGACATCGATCAGCTGCCTCCTGCTCACCCCCGACTGAGGACGTGTCTGCAACCAAGGTACATGCCCCTGACCAGAATCGAACCCCGGACTTTTCAGTCTGCAGGCCGACGCTCTATCCACTGAGCCAAACCGGTCTCGGCGGTCAGCATAATTTTAAAACAGAGACAACCAAGGTGCTCATGGTGCTAAGGCTTTGAAAGTGCTCACCAAAACAGCACAGCCAAGGCAACAGACCGAAAAACTGCTGGTGACTGGATAAACGAAAAGCAGCTGGTGACAGCATTTCAGAAGCAGATATATTAAAAATTTGTTTAAAGCTAGTGGGGGTAACTCAATAAATTTAATAAGTGTTTATTTATAGATTGAACAGCACATTAGACATGCACTATATATAAGAAAGATTAAAACAGGAATCATTTGAGGGTCTGGAATGGATTGATTCAATTTATATTACTTCTAATGGGAAAAAATGATTCCGTTTTCAAACAAACTGCTTCTCTAACAGCCTTCAGAACAAATTAAATTGGAGAACTGAGGTTCCACTGTAGTTCAACTTTAACTCAGGAGGCCCATATGATCTCTCTTTTTTTTTAATTATATATAATCGATATATAATTGATATATAAATATCTTGATTTCAGAGAGGAAGGGAGAGGGAGAGGGAGATAGAAACATCAATGAGAATCATTGACTAGCTGCCTCCTGCACACCCCTACTGGGGATCAAGCCCACAACCCGGGCATGTGCCCCTGACCAGAATCCAACCCCGAACCCTTCAGTCCACAGGCTGAATCTGAGCCCAACTGGCTAGGGCTGATCTTTATGTGTATAAATACTAGATACCTATTTGTTCTAATACTAATACTGACTTGTACTCCTAAATATATTTTTTCTAATGTTGATTTTTTTTTTTTAAATGTAGTATCTACTTTCCTATGACAATGTATCCCAATAAAACTCTGAAAATTCAATGCAAAAAAAAAAGTGTGGAAGAGTTAACAAAAAGTATTGTTACCATTGTAATTCAACATAGTTACTCATAACAGACAAGGAGCAGGGGGAAGGCCACATATGGGCACCCCACTTGTGCGGCTTTGCCAGGAAGCTGCAACTTCACACTCCCCAGGAAGCACAGGCCTATTCCCCCTGCAGGTCGCTAGGGGAGGGACTGGACAGGCCAGAACAGATGCATGCCCAGTGAAGTCTGGGTGCCAGAAGGTACTTGTCAGTCACACCCGGTAACAGGTCATCAGTCAGAGTAGGTGTAGCCACTGTAAGCTCAGGATGATTTGAGAGGTTTATTTCTATTTACTAATTTTAAAAAATATATATTTTATGGATTTTTTTACAGAGAGGATGGGAGAGGGATAGAGAGCTAGAAACATCGAGAGAGAAACATCAATCAGCTACCTCCTGTACAGCCCCCCACCGGGGATGTGCCCGCAACCAAGGTACATCTGGAATCAAACCTGGCACCCTTCGATCCGCAGGCCGACGCTCTATCCACTGAGCCAAACCGGTTTCGGCTATTTACTATTTTTTAAAAATATATTTTTAAAATTTATTTCATAGAGGAAGGGAGAGAAACATCAATGTTGAGAGAGAATCATTGATTGGCTGCCTCCTGCATGCTTCCTACTGGGGGTTGAACCCATAACCCAGGCATTTGCTCAGACTGGTGATCTCCTGGTTCATAGGTCAATGCTCAGGCATTGAGCCACACTGGCAGGGCTGAGAGATATTTAATCTCCTAAACAGGAGCTTTCTCTTTTGTGCTCTTGCCCTTGTGGCTCTGGCGCTCTCCTGGACACCACAGGAAGGACTAAGGGCTGCACCTAGCCCATGCGACCACGCCCCCAAGAAAGGGAACTGGAAACGGGCTTTGCTTCTAGCTCTCATCCTCCAGGATTAGCTGACGGGAAATGGGACTGTGCAAACCTACGCTGCAATTCCACAGAAATAAACCTTCCTACCCATTTCCTCCTACCATGGGCGCCTCCAAAAATGCTTATTCCAGCGGTACCCCGAGAGCCCCACTCCCACCGGAAACGGAGGAAGCCCATCCACGCTGTTCTCCGATAGCACTGTCACTACCAGGAAAGGGAGGGTCTTTGAAGGGCTGGTGTGTGTGTGTTTTAATGTGTTTTCCTTTCATCTGAATTCAACACCCTGGCATATTAAGTTGGTGAAAATTATGGGACTTTCTGTATGTTTTAATTTAAAAAAATTAAAAAACCACAATAGTGGGGAGTATAAACAAAAGGAAAAGTTGGAAAAGTGTAGGTAGAGGCTTAGGGAAACTCATTCCATCAGGATCCGCCCTCCGCCCTGTGTGACGAGGAGGAACCCAGCGCCTCAGCCCCTCGGGACCAGCGCGTCCGCTTCGGGCAAAGCCAGGACCAGGGCCCCGCCGACGTCCCCCCTGTCCCCTTCCCTTCCACCGGGAGACACCGCCCTCCGCCGCCCTTCCCGGAGCCTCCCCTCCGGCCCACCCGCCGCCTCGGGCCAGCCCAGCACTGGCCTCGGACCGGACGCAGAACTGAGCTCCAGGCGGCTCTGCCCTCGGGCTCCGGGGCGCGAGGCTCCAGGGCCCCGCCCACAACCCGCTCCGCCGCCCGCCCAGCCCGCGGCCGTGGGAAGAGCCGCCAGGGGACGCCCGGAGGCCGGAAAGAGCCCAGCGTCGCCGGGCCGCGAGGAGGGCCGGGCCGGGAGAACGCGGCGCCTCGGCCTGGACGCTCTAGAATCCCGGCCCGGGAGGCTGCGTGGGCGTGACGGATTCCCTCAGTGGGATGCTGGGTCCCGGAGCCGGCTCCTCGAGGACGGGAAAATGGCGGGCACTATCCCCGAGCGACGGGGCTGACGACGGAGACGGGCCTGCCAGAGCGGGTTCCGAGAGCCGGCCCGGGACAGCCCGGCGCCCCAGCCCCGCGCTCCCAGGCCCGGGCCACCCGCCCACGCCCGGCGGGCCGGGGCGCGCGCGCACGCACGGGGCGTGGCCTCCCTTTCAGCTGGGCCCGGGCTGCCTGCGCGCGTGCGCTGAGGCCGCCGCCGAGAATACCCCTGCGAGAGCCGAGCGCACCCTGGGCGGCGTCCGCCCGGGAGCTGGACAGCGGCGCGCGGAGGGGAGGGGCTGGGGGCGTGGCTTCCTCGGTAGCTGGGATAGTATTGGGCGAAGCAGACAGAGGGGGTGGGAACTCCGCAGAACCCCCCGGCGATTGGCCAGAGGCTGGAGGGAGCGTGGTCTTGGGAGGCGGGGCGGAGGGCCCCGAGGGGCACAGCGCGACGATGAGGTGGTGGCGGCGGCCTTGAACAAGTGAGTTTTGAGGTCCCCTCCACTGCGCCGGAAGCCGGCGACCCGCGGGGACCTCCGAGAGCCCGAGGGGCGTCGGTGAGGCGCGATCGGTGAGTGTGAGCCGGGGACAGCCGGTGCCCCGCCCCTCCCTTTCTTCCTGGACCGCGCCTCGGGCGCCTCCCCCACCCGCCCCTGCGTTCACCGGACCTGAGCCCTGAGCTCCGAGTCCCGGCGTGGACACCTCCCACGTGCAGCCACCCTCCTTTGCCTCCTACTCGGCCTCCAGCGGCTTAGGGAACTTGGAAATTTCCTGGTCCCGCTCCCCAGCCTCAGAGGGGAAACTGAGGTCCTGGTGGGCGGGCCTCGCCTCACCAGTGTTTTCACGCAGGCGCCATGGCCGAGCCCCTGAAGGAGGAAGACGGCGAGGACGGCTCTGGCGAGCCCCCCGGGCCAGTGAAGGCGGAACCGGCCAACACCGCTGCCTCTGTAGAGGCCAAGAACCTGGCCCTGCTGAAAGCTCGCTCCTTGGATGTGACCTTTGACGTGGGGGACGAGTACGAGATCATCGAGACCATAGGCAACGGGGCCTACGGGGTGGTGTCCTCCGCGCGCCGACGCCTCACCGGTAAGCTTCCCAGATGTGGAAACCACTTCCCCGGAGCGAGAAAGCTGCCCCATCTCAGACAGCCAGGAAGGAAAGCTGGGATACAGATTCTGGTTTAAGTCAAACATGGGTTAGGTGTCATCTGGGTGCCAGGCTCTGTGTTGGGCACAGAGACTCTGCCATGATGGTTTTGCCAGCTCATCAGCCGACATCCTCCTCAGAAAAATGACAGTCCCGATTGGACCAGGTTGGAGATCCTGTGCTGGGTAGAGGTAGGGAGGTAGAAAGAGCACAGGCATTATGGAGTCTAGACTACCACTAACTAGCTATGCAACCCCCAATAAGTTACTGAGATGAGATTTCCTCATCTGTAACTTTGAGCTACTAGTAACTGTCTCAGGAGATGGATGAGAAGGGAAAACATGATCATGTATGTAAAGTGCTTAGCACAGAGTGCTTGTACTAGTAGGTGCTCAGTATACAGTTATAACAGCTGCTGTTATTCAGTATGTGGCTGCTCCTTTGGTCACTCCTGCACCCAGCCCCCACCCCTGCACCAGCCCCTCTACGGGCGCAGCCTGTGGCCAAGTGCACGCTGTTGTTATTTGCATCCTGGATGGGAGGTGTTGAAGGCGGCCTTGTGCCACTGCAGCTGCCCAGGAATCTTACAGTACCTGCCTTCCTCTGCTCCCAGGCCAGCAGGTGGCCATTAAGAAGATCCCTAACGCTTTTGATGTGGTGACTAATGCCAAGCGGACCCTCAGGGAGCTGAAGATCCTCAAACACTTCAAGCATGACAACATCATCGCCATCAAGGACATCCTGAGGCCCACTGTGCCCTATGGCGAGTTCAAATCTGTGTAAGGAGGGGTGTTGGGAGAGAAGGCTGGATGGGGATGTTTTCTGAAGGCTGGACAGGATTGCCACAGTTCTGGAAGGACAGCTGGAAAATTCCCACAGTTCTAGGACCAGTGTTCCCTTAGGGCAGTGGTCAGCAAACTATGGCTCTCTAGCAGAAGTTTGTCATTCTGTTTACTAATGAGTTTGCCAACCACTGCCTTAGGGCATTCTCAGGGACAACTGTGATTCCTCAGGAAAAGTACAGGTGCTACAGTTTTATAGACTCAGTATACGGGATGGCAAATAACCACACTCTCCTTTTCCCACAGCAGACATCACTAGTCAATCACAGAACACTTTCCTATAGAAAATGGACAAGGTACCACAGTTTTCATCATAGTCTTTCAAGCAGCCACTCCCAAATAATGGAGTTTGCTGCCAAACGAAAACTATTGGCCAGCCCTAGTTTAGTCTGACCTCATCTTTTCTCTCATGGAGAAATAGGTCTGGAGAGAAAGGGCTTTAATTCTTTAAGTTCATGGAAAAACTGTAGAGGCTCTAGGATCTTTATACCATGCTGTTGGCCCCTACAGAATCTGAGGGTAAGGCCCTTCCATGTCTGGAGTCAGGAGGTCTTGGTGAGGTTGGGGCTGGAATGTGGGCAAGACAGCCAAGCCTCTTCCCTGTCTCTTCTAGTTACGTGGTGCTGGACCTGATGGAGAGTGACCTGCACCAGATCATCCACTCCTCGCAGCCGCTCACACTGGAGCACGTGCGCTACTTCCTGTACCAGCTGCTACGGGGCCTCAAGTACATGCACTCAGCTCAGGTCATCCACCGTGACCTCAAGCCCTCCAACTTGTTGGTGAACGAGAACTGTGAGCTCAAGATCGGTGACTTTGGCATGGCGCGGGGCCTGTGCACCTCGCCTGCTGAGCATCAGTACTTCATGACCGAATACGTGGCCACGCGCTGGTACCGTGCCCCCGAGCTCATGCTGTCCCTGCATGAGTACACGCAGGCCATTGACCTGTGGTCTGTGGGCTGTATCTTTGGTGAGATGCTGGCCAGGCGCCAGCTCTTCCCAGGCAAAAACTACGTTCACCAGCTGCAGCTGATCATGATGGTGCTGGGTACCCCGTCGCCAGCTGTGATTCAGGCCGTAGGGGCTGAAAGGGTACGGGCATATATCCAGAGTCTGCCACCACGCCAGCCTTTGCCCTGGGAGACGGTGTACCCCGGTGCTGACCGCCAGGCCCTCTCGCTGCTGGGGCGAATGCTGCGTTTTGAGCCCAGTGCCCGCATGTCGGCAGCTGCTGCGCTTCGCCACCCCTTTCTGGCCAAGTACCATGACCCCGATGATGAGCCTGACTGTGCCCCACCCTTTGACTTCGCCTTTGACCGGGAAGCCCTCACGCGGGAGCGGATTAAGGAGGCCATTGTGGCTGAGATTGAGGACTTCCATGCCCGGCGGGAGGGCATCCGCCAGCAGATCCGCTTCCAGCCTTCTCTGCAGCCCGTGGCCAGGGAGCCCAGCTGCCCCGACATTGAGATGCCCGGTTCCTGGGCTCCCAGTGGGGACTGTGCCATGGAGTCGCCTCCGCCAGCTCCACTGCCATGCCCTGGCCCGGCACCTGACACCATTGACATGGCCCTGCAGCCACCCCCCGCGTTGGCCAGTGAGCCAGCCCCTCCGAAGAGGGAGGGTGCCATCTCAGACAACACCAAAGCCGCCCTCAAAGCTGCCCTGCTCAAGTCCCTGCGGAGCCGGCTCCGAGGTGCCTTCCAGGAGCCGCCGCTGCCTGGGGGAGGGGGCGGCCGGAGAGGGACGCTGGGCTTGCACAGGGCCACAGGCTCTTACCTCCCCCCTGTCCAACTTCCCTGCAGATGGGCCCAGTGCCCCACCGGAAGCACCTGAGCCCCGGAAGCCAGTGACGGCGCAGGAGCGCCAGCGTGAGCGGGAGGAGAAGCGGCGGCGGAGGCAGGAGCGAGCGAAGGAGCGGGAAAAGCGGCGGCAGGAGCGGGAGCGCAAGGAGCGAGGGACTGGGGCCTCTGGGGGCCCCTCCACCGACCCCCTGGCAGGGCTGGTGCTGAGTGACAATGACCGCAGCCTGCTGGAGCGCTGGACTCGGATGGCCCAGCCCCCAGCCCCCGCCCCTGCGCCGGCCCCTGCTCCAGGAACAACACCGCCAGCCCAGCCCCCCAGTCCTGCTGGCTCTGTAGCCCAGCCCGCTGGACCCCCACCGCCACCTGCAGGCGCCACCCCTGGTCCTGCACCACAGCCCGCCTGCCCAGCCCCTGGCCCTGCCCCCCACCCTGCTGGCCCTCCTAGGCCTGGCCCTGGCCCTGCTGCACTTCAGACCACCGCCACCACCTCCGGCCTCCTGGCCCCCCAGGCGCTAGTGCCACCCCCTGGGATGCCTGGTTCCAGCACCCTGGGTGTTCTGCCTTACTTCCCATCTGGCCCACCCCCTCCAGACCCCAGGGGGGCCCCTCAACCCTCCACCTCAGAGTCACCCGATGTCAACCTGGTGACCCAGCAGCTGTCCAAGTCTCAGGTGAGAGAGGAGCTGGGCCGCGCAGACTCTTGGACCTGGGCCCAGGGAAACGGGGTGGGAAGTCTTCGCTGTGGGTGGTGTGTCTTGTTCCATGAAAAGTGAGCAGCAGAGGCTTTATCTCTGCACGTGTGCCCGTGCTCGTAGGAGCATAATGCTGATGAGCAGGTGGCTGAGATAAATGCGATGCTCCCCAGGAAGGGCCGGCCTGGAGATGGGCCCCAGCCAGCTCGCAGGGATTGTCGAGGCTGGCACTGGTACCCATGGGCGGGCATCCAGCAGAGTCTTGGACAGGGCAGTATCGGGTCAGGGGCTCCCTGCAGGCCTACGTCTGCTCTTGGTGGTGCCTGCGTTGTAACCTGCCAACATGCCCTGCAGGTGGAGGACCCTCTGCCCCCCGCATTCTCAGGCACTCCAAAGGGCAGCGGGGCCGGTTATGGTGTTGGCTTTGACCTGGAAGAATTCCTAAACCAGTCTTTCGATATGGGTGTGGCGGATGGGCCACAGGACGGGTGAGTTGTCTGGACTGAACTCTGGAGCAGAGCTGGGTTCCTGGTGCAGGAGGAACGTGCCTGTGGTGGGGAGGGGGGGAGCCAGCCCCGGTAACAACTCTCCCTGCTCCCCTTTCCCTGCAGCCAGACGGACTCCGCCTCACTCTCAGCCTCCCTGCTGGCTGACTGGCTCGAGGGCCACGGCATGAACCCTTCTGACATCGAGTCTCTGCAGCGTGAGATCCAGATGGATTCCCCGATGCTGCTGGCTGACCTGCCTGACCTCCAGGAGCCCTGAGGCCCGCAGCCCGAGCCTGCGTGCCGGGAAGACCCAGACCCCAGGCCCGGCAGGGGACGCTTGGCTTGGGATCATCCGGAGGTTCCACTGAGACCACCCCACAGCCTTACGAAGCCACCTGAGCCACCACCGAGCCATGACAGGATCAGGAAGCCCCTACTCCCCGGGCGATCCTTCTCAGTATTCTATTTTTATTATGTAATTTTATTATTAGTCATTCTCTTTGCCATAAAAATGAGGCCTGTGAAATAGAAGGTTCTCTCTGGCGCTAACTCGGGTGTCTTTGTGGAGTGGAGGGCGGGTGCTGTCAGTGAGGAGGAGGAGGAGCCAGGCCCCACATTCGGGGGCCAGCAGATGCAGTTGCACACACAATAGCCACAGCCCACTCGCTCGGCTCGTCCTGAGGCTGAGACCTCTCCCCTCCTGCCTCAGCGACAGCATCCTGTGCTCCTCCGGTGGCCAGACTTCAGCCTGGGCGGGGCGGACCTCATCTAAGCCTGCCCGGCCTGTGGCTGTTGGGGGGGGTGGGCGGGCGGGCGTGCAGTAGCTGTGGTGGCCGAACCTCATCTATGCCTGTTCGGGGCGGGGGGGGGGCGGTGGGGGGGGCGTGCAGAAGCTGTGGTGAAATAAAGTTTGGGCAGAGCTTTGGAGGCCTGGGCAGGAAGCAGGGAAGCTAAGGTGACAGGTGGGGCAAGGGCCCGTGGTGCTCACCGCTAGAGAAGGTGGTGGGAGGGAGGAATGAAGGTGAGACATTCTCTGAGAACAGCCAGGGTGTTGCTAGGGTGTGGTGATGGCGGCCATGCAGGTGGGAAGGAGGCTGGCTAAGGGGAGCACCAGCCTGCCACCTGGGCCAGCAGCTCATGGCCGGGGGTTGAGCAGAGGCCGAGGAGGCCTGGGAACTGGCTGGCAGCTTCGCCTCAGGTGGAGGGAGGAGGCCTGGCTCCGGGGATGCCTGGTGTGGCAGGGTGAGCTGGGGCTAGAGCTGTTAAGAAGCAGGGCTGACGGGGAGGGGATACTGGGGGGGGCGCAGGCCCAGCGGGGGAGCACTCCTGGAGGCTAGCAGCCAGGAGCGCGGCCTTGGGGCCAGGCCTCGGCCTCAGGCCCGGCGTATTTTCATCTCGGTGCGCTTGAGGGAGTAGTAGAAGCCCTTCCACTGGGCCCAGTTGATGCCGTTGGCGTAGGAGAGATGGGAGCCCCCCAGGTAGAAGCCGTTGAGGTTGGCGAAGTGGCAGCTTCGGAACCAGAAGGCGCCTGAGGAGAGGGCCGCGCAGTTCTGCAGGAAGAGGTCCTGGTCCCGGTCGAAGGTGGAGAACTTCTGGCCGCTGTGGTAAGACAGGGAGTCGCCTGGCGGGAAGAGGGATGGCGTGGAGGCTGAGCTTACGGGAGGGAGGGGCCCTTCCCGAGCCAGAGCTGGGTGCTGAGCTGCAAAGAGAAGCAGCTGCTCCGAGGCGGCGGGCGGGGCTGCGGGGCTGGCTGGAGCCAGCTGTGACCCTTCCTGGCCAGCCTGCCTCCCCCCACTCCCTCTGCCTGCCAGGAGGGTACCTGCACCGCCATCCTCGAAGCCGGCCACATAGAGGGAGTAGCCGTCCTCCTCGGCGCTGATGGCGTTGGGCGCGATGGAGAAGTCGGCGTACTTGGCGTAGGCTGTGTTGTTCTCAAAGTCCTCCAGGTCCACGCGCAGCTCGTACTTCTGCTTCAGCGTGAGGAGGTGCAGGTTCTGCAGCCCTGTGGAGGCAGCAGTCAGCCTGGTGCTGGCCTGGGGGCCCCCCACTTGCCTGGGCCCCGCCTTACCCAGCCAGTACTCCCCGTCTGCGCGGCCGAAGCCCAGCTTGTAGTCATTCCAGCCCCGGAAGAAGCTCACGGAGCCGTTGAATCGCTTCTGGAAAATCTGGAGCGGAGACGACAGGCCTGAGCTTTCAGGGTCCAGGGGACAGGGCTCCCCCAGGTCTGGGCCCCGAGGTGCGAAGGTGTTTGTTAAAGACCTAAGCGGGGCCCGAAGCCATGCGCTCTGCACCCCTCGGGCAGCTGCTGAGAGCTGGGAGGAGGGTAGGGCGGCCAGGGGAGTCCGTGCTGCCCTGTGATGCTGAAGAAGTTACTTCACTGCCCTGGGCTTCAGTCCTTTATAAGGAGCCTGCCTCCAAGGCTATTAGGGGATCACTGCTGACAGCAGCTTACAAACCACGCCCTGGGGACAGAGATGGGGAAATCGGGGCTCCCAGAGGCGCAGCCTGTCACATGCTGGGACCAGAGCTGGGCCGCTTCCCTCCTCCCACTCACCGTCCACTTCCCGCCCTCCGTGGTCATGTCGCAGAAGACGGGCACTGGCACGCTGGGCCCCTCGGGGTAGATGAGGTACACGCCGTCCGCGTGGTAGCCCTGGCTGTAGATGTCGTCGCAATCCAGGGGTTGCTGAAGGCAGGACCGCTCCAGGGCTGGGGGTGGGGAGGGGGGAAGGGGCTGAGGCATAGCTCACACCGTGCACCCCACAATTTGCCTCTGTCCCTAGGGGCAGGGTCTCTCACGAGAAATTGCAAGAGTTCTTAGGGGGTGCTCGAAGGTCATATCATCCACCTGCCCCGCTTAGAGCAGGAGCTGAGTCCTGAGAGCCGGTGGGCTCCAGACACTGGCTCGGAGCCTCTCCCGCCCGCCCGCCTCTGGGCCCGGCTGCTTACCATCTCCTCGGATCAGGGGGGTCTGGGGGACACAGTGGGAAGTGGAGAGCAGCAGCAGCAGCAGCGGCAGGGCCAGGAGGGTCTGGTGGCAGGAAATTGGGGTCCTCAGCACAGTCGTTCCGATGCCAGAGCCCCTGCTTTCTCTGCACCCCCCCTCCCCAACATACCAACCCGCCAGGAACCCGCTCTGGGCCAGCCCCCCGCCCTGGAGACAGCGGGCTGCAGCGAAAGCCCCATGCGGTCCCCGTCCCCTCTCTGGCCAGGGTCCTCCAAACAGGGCTCAGTCCCCACAGGGCCGTACCTTCATGCTGCCAGTTCGGCTCCGAGCGGCTGGGTGTCTGCTGCCCCAGACGGCGACCGCGCCGAGTTATGTGCTGGGCCCCCGCCAGCAGCCGGGCCCGCCCCTGGAGCCGCAGAGCCCCCTCCCCGCGCCGGGCGCCGGACCAGCGTCTGCCGGAGCCAGGGGACCACCTGGGTCTCATTAGGCCTGTCTGCTAGACGCCGTGACGTTAACTCTCACTGGCTCGGCCGAAGGCGGTCTCCTTTCTCCCTCCTTCCCAGGTCTGTGTCACCGCTGGGGTGGGGGGTGCGCAAGCCTGGGTTCTGCGGGGGGGAGGCCCAGGGGCACAGCTTCAGAGTCCCCGTGTCTGGCCAGGATGGGGTGGGCTGGAGGCGGCAGGGCCCGCAGGCTCCTGGCAGGGCCGGGGCATTGCTAAGCCATGAGCACGGCTCACAGGCGTCCAACTGCTGTCCGCTCCAGCCCCAGCTCCAGCCAGGGCCCTCCAGCCCCTTCCTCCTCCCAGACTCCCCCAAGGCCTATCTGGCCGCACAGCACAGGCCTCCTTTGTCTTCCATGCACTGTCCCCCCCTTTCCTCAGACTCTCACTTGGCTCCCGTCCAACATCAGACTCCCCTCTAGGCCATCGCACCATTTCCAGCCCCAAAACCACCCCTTCCCACTCGCCCCATGTAGCCATCTGTCCGCTGCCAACCAGCCTGAGCACCCGCGCTCCTGGTGTCACTGTGTCTGGCCTCCTAGCCCGCTCCCTGGCGCCCATCCAGCTCTTCTGGCCTCTGCTCTGTTCCCCCGTGTGTCCCCGCTGCTGCTCTGGAGCCCCTGCAGCTCTGGCCCCTCCTGCTCTATACCCCCAACTCCGCTGCTCTGTACCCCCCTCTGCTGCTCTGGCCCCCCTGCTGCTGAAAGCCACCAGGGGCTCCTTCAGCCTCAAGGTTGAGGCCACATTCCTTCCTCACCTTGGGCTAGAGAGGAACTTGAAATCGTGTACCTAAGGACCTTACTGCCTGAAGCTCATAAAGCCCAGCCCAGCCCCACCAGCCTCCCGGCCTCCTCTGCTGGCCATGAGCGCCAAGGAGAGGTCTCACTCTGCACCTCAGCTCCCGTCCCAGAGCCTGGCACAGAAGCCTGGCACAGCCCTCCTTCATAGACCAAATGTCTTCTGAGCAGGCACTCGGCGCTGGCCGCTGGGGATACGGTATCTGCCCCCAAGGAGAGGCAAACAGGCCTTAGCCAGTCCATCGCAGATGTGGTGTGTTGTAAAAGAACCTTTGTTGAGTGCATGGCCAAAGGAAATATTCAGAAGCACCAAGTAAGAAAGCAGCTGTGCCTCAGGTCCCCTCTGAGTCCCGAAGGCGAGTCCCGCTGGCTCCCGGGACGGTGGCCTGTCCTCGGGGGCCCTTCTCCCTCGGCCTGAGCCTCGGCTGCTTCAGCGGACTGACTGCCTAGCCCCAGTGTGGCCACATTTCTGGATTTTGCCAACAAGATGCAAACGGCAGTGCCATAAAGGTGGGTTCTGCCCCTGTCCTGTCACTGGGCAGGATGGAGGAGTGCCCGCTGCCGCCGTAGACGTTGAGGACGAGGCCGCCGGGGTGCTGGCCGGTGTCCAGAGGCGCGGGTCCTGCCAGCGCCATGGAGCGGCCCAGGGCCAGCTCTGGCCTGACCTCTAGGCCTGTTTCACGTGCAAGCGAAAGAAATGTGGATCTAGTTTAAGGCTCTTTTTCCTGTTCCCACTGCTGAATGGAAACCAAGTGCAAATGCCAGCTGATTTAGCACCGGCTACAAAAAGGAAATCATGAAAAATCGGCTATTGAAACAAAAATGTGATCTAAGCCAAGTATCAAAGGCTTTTGCAGAATACAACTAATAAAGGAACCAGAAAAGAAAGAAAAATTAAGCAATGAGATATCGACCTTATTTTGCCTACTGAATTTTCCAGCGTATAAGACGACTTTTGAAACAAAAAAAAGTCAACCGAAAATTGGGGGCAAAAGACCAAAATTGCACAAAAATTACCTGCAGATCTTGACGGCAAAGTAAGTCTTTTCTTTGAAGTGGGGGGTAGTCTTATATAGCGAATATAGGCCTAAACCTATGTTTTAACTGTAAAATTAGGGGGTCGTCTTATACGCCGGAAAATACGGTATTAATGTTCTTTTAAGTATTTTATTTTTTAAAAATATGTTTTTATTGATTTCAGAGAGGAAGGGAGAGGGAGAGATAGAAACATCAATGGTGAGAGAGAATCTTTGATCAGCTGCCTCCTGCACACTCCCACAACCCGGCCATGTGTCCTGACCAGGAATTGAACTGTGACCTGGTTCACAGGTCAATGCTCAACCACTGAGCCATGCCGGCCGGGACTTGCCTATTAGTTTTTTTTTAAATATATGTGGTTGCTGCAAAGTGGTCTGCTCACTGGGCAACATGTGAATGAGCATTGGGAAGAGAAATTTGGTGACATGTACCAAGGTCAGGGGCCAGGATCCTGTTACAGAAGACTGGAGAAAAACCAAGCAATGCTTAGAGAAATGGAGTTACACTTTTTTATTATTATTATTATTATTATTATGCATGGGCCCAGAGAAAAATGTCTTTCAACTTTCTGGGCAAAAACATGGTGGAAGCTTTTTCTTTTTCTTTTCTTTTTTTTAATATATTTTATTGATTTTTCACAGAGGGGAAGGGAGAGAGATAGAGGGCTAGAAACGTCGATGAGAGAGAAACATCGACCAGCTGCCTCTTGCACACCCTCTACCGGGGTTGTGCCCGCAACCAACGTACATGCCCCTGACTGGAATCGAACCTGGGACCTTTCAGTCCGCAGACCGACACTCTACCACTGAGCCCAACCGGTTTCGGCTGGAAGCTTTTTCTATTAGTACTTTTTCCAGTTCTTTGTCTCCCAAATAAGGGTGTTTTCGGTCCCCTTTGCAAGTTCTTTAAGAGACCTTTGTGCTTGGCCTTGAGAAATCAACCAAAGGCCTGGCCTGGCCCAGCACTGATAACTCTGCCTGGGGATGGCTTATGGCCTCTCTAAGATGGGAATAAACAGGTCTTGCAGGCCCAGGCAATTAAAGGGGCAGAGACTAGACTATAGGCTAATAAGAATGTGTATTAGGTTAATGGCACAGATTCAGATTGCTAGACCCCAAAAATGTCTCATTTTTGCCATTGTTCCCAGTCTGGAAATACTGTGGGAAGGACACTGGCTTTGAAAAAGTTATCTGTGGGTATTGTTGGCTACCCAGCCTGGGAAACCTTTCCCCAACTTTGTGGTTTCCCCCTAATTGGAATGTGGGGTGCTTGCTCTCCCAGGCTTTCTTTAAGTTTGGTTGCTGGCACTTGACCTTGGTTTAGCCAATCAAATGCCTTGCCCTCGGTTTCATTTTGGGAGGTGTTGGTTAGAGAAGCAGGGGCATGAAAAATCCATGCTTCTGGAGTGTCTGGGGTCTAGGGCCTCTGGCTGGTTGGGGGTGACTTTGCAAGTGCTGGCTTTGGCTGCAGGCCTGAGCTTGGCTCTGAGCCCTCCTGGCGATGGGTTGGTTCTGCCCGTTCTCCCAGTCACACAGGTGATGTTCACCAGCTCGGACTTCGCTGGGAGGCTTTTGGGGGCACCCCTTCCAGTTGGCCTCGCTCCCCCTCCCTGCACCCTGCTCTGACCTGCTCTGTGCCCAGGGCATCACTCGGCTCCCAAGGCCCCGGCTTTTGGCTGGATGTGGCTACTGGGAGGCCCTGGCCAGAGATGGGAGAGGAGAGAGGCTAGGGTGGTTCTCACTAGCTCCCGACCTACCCAGTCTGCAGCTGTGGTGATGGCTGGGCCCCCTCACTGGCCTCTTCCCTTCCCCCTGCTCGTCCCAGGGTGCCTCACACTGGGCTGGGTTCCTTGATGCCCACACTCACTAGTCCCTTCATCAAAGTGTCTTAAAAACAAACAGAGCAGCTGAGTCTGCCTTCCTTTCCTGCCAAGGTCATGGGTTTTGTTCCAAAAGCCCAGAAGCCCGGAGTGGCCGAGGACAGACCCGGGCTCCTCCTCCAGTGGGGACTCCCAGGAGGGAGAGCACTCGAGGGGAGAGGTGTGTCCCCAGCCCTGCTAGTGAGGGGCTCCGAGCAGGGCTCCAGTGGGGCTGTCCTGCCTGATGGAGACGGCTGAGCCCCGAAGCCCGCCCGCCGAGGCTGCTCCTGCGGAGTGGAGGGACGCGGAGACGCGGGGAGCACGCTCCCCGAGGTGGGGCCGCAGTGTGTGCAGTCCGCTGGTGGTGCTGGAGCCTCAGGCAGACAGGGCCAGGGCCTCTCCAGCACTCTCCCTGGTTAAATGCCTGCTCCTGGTTTGTCAGGGTCGGGAGGAGGCTCTGGGACCTGTCGGGGTCTGTGTGGGCCCAGTGCGGTGCCTCTCTGTGGCTGCAGTGTGTTCTGTGAACAGACCAGAACAGACCAGAACAGACCAGAACACCTGTGACAGCAGCACAGCCCGATGGAGGTGCTCACCAAACAAGCAAAACAAAGAGCAGGGCTACGTGAGAAAGAGGGGGAGGAGGAGGGGGAAGAGGGGGAGGAGGGGAGACCCTAAGGGAGGGAGGGAGGGAGGGGGGGAGGGAGGGAGGCCCTATAGGAGGGAGAGAGGGAAGGAGGGAGAGAGGGAGGCCCTAAAAGAAGGAGGGAGGGAGGGAAGGAGGGAAGCCCTAAGGGAGGGAGGGAGTGTGAGGACATTGGGGTGAAGAGCAGTTTCCTCAGGCCCCAGGCGGCAGTGGCCCACATGTTGGAGGGACTCTGAGCCATTGGGGTGCAGAGCAGCAGGACAAGGGGGACAGGGGAGACTCAAAGAGGAGTGGAGCCGAGTCTTTGGGGCCTTGTGACGTGGGAAGGGCTTTGTTGGAGTTGTGAAAGGTGGAGGAAGGTGGTGAGGAGTCTGAGGTTATGTGTGGCTGGATCAATCTGGCTGCACCAAGACAAAACCTGGGCCGGAACTGGTTTGGCTCAGTGGATAGAGCGTCGGTCTGCGGACTGAAAGGTCCCAGGTTCCATTCTGGTCAAGGGCATGTACCTTGGTTGTGGGCACATCCCCAGTAGTGGGTGTGCAAGAGACAGCTGATTGATGCTTCTCTCTCATCGATGTTTCTAACTCTCTATCCCTTTCTCTTCCTCCCTGTAAAAAATCAATAAAAATAAAATATATATTAAAAAAGAAAAAAGAAAAAAAAAAGACACTAAAACCTGCCTCCTGCCTGAGGTAGCACCAAGAGCAGGTTCTTCCTTTTCCTGCGGAGAGGGATGGTTATGAGCCAAAGAAGAGCCTGACCAGGATGAGAAAGTCCAAAGTCAGCTTTAATGCCCCCCCCACCCTGCCCCACTGCCGGCCTTGGAGGGCACACAGGCCAGCACTTGCCCAGGGCCAGGCAGGCAGGGGCCAGGCGGGTGCGGAGGGGTGTGCCATCCAGGCTGCCTGTGGGCCCCGAGGCCCCGGGTCTCCCTGATCCAGCCTGGCATTGCCACCCCAGTGTCCTGTGGCCTCTGAGGTCTTCCCTGGCTGGCTGGGGTGATCTTGGCTCTTATGGGGAATGGTCATGCCCGTTGGGGCTGGGACCTCTCAAACACACAACACAGCCACTGGCAGGAGAGGTTTGGCCTGGGCGCTCATTCCTCATTTCACTACGGACTTGATAGAGGGTGAGTTGAGAATGTTCTCTAAAACACAGTGGGATGGGGACACCCTCCTCAGAGGTATGCCTGGTCGTGTCTGTGCCCAGGCTGTAATGAATGGCTTGCTTTTTCTCTGCCAGGTTTTGAGGGATCTTCACATGTTTGGGAGAGCAGTTTGTGTCAGATACGTGGTTTGCAGGTATTTTCTCCCTCACGGTGACAAGCCTTTTATCCTCTCCGCAGGCTGGCCTTTCACATAGCAGACGTCTTACACTGATTGCCTGATGTGTCAGCTTCTCCTCTGTGGATTCCGCTTTTGGTGTCACGTCTGACAACTTTTTGCCTAGTTCTGTGTCCCAAAGATTTTCTATTTTTCCCCCTAAAAGTTTTATAATTTTACAATTGGGTTGGTGATCCATTTTGAGTTAATTTGTATAAAAGTGTGAGGCTTAAGTTAAAGTTACTACTACTATTATTATTATTATTATTGCCTATAGATATCCAATATTGCTGTGGTATCATTTGTTGAAAAGGCCGTCTTTCCTACACTGAATTATTTTTATATCTTTGTCAAAGGCAGTTGGGTCAGTGTTGCTCAGCTGTTTGGAGCATCATCCATACATAAGAGGCAGCAGGTTAAGTTCCTAGTCAGGGCACCTACCCAGGCTGTGGTTTGATCCCTGGTCAGGGAGCACGCAGGACCCATCTGATCAATGCAGCTCCCTCCACTCCCCCCTCCCCCCCCATCTCTCTGAAAAGAAAGTCATTGGGGTATTTAGGATATTTATGTGGGTCTGTTGCTGGGCTCTCTCTCTGTTCCATTGACCTATGTGTCTGTCCCTCTGCCAGCACCACACAGTCCTGATCATTGCAGTTGTATCACGTCTTCAAGTTGGGTAAACTAATTTACCTCATTTCTTCTTTTTAAAAAAAGTTTTCACTATCCTAGCCCCCCTGCCTTTCCATATAAATTTTAGAATAATCTTGATATATGTACAAAAATATCTTATTGGGATTTTGATAGAAATTGCATTAAATCTGTATATCAGTTTGGGGAGAATTGCTCAACATCTTTACTATCTTGAATCTTCCAATTTATGAACATAGTGTGTCTCTCCATTTATTTAGATCTTTGATTCTTTTGTCAGAGTTGTGTAATTTTCAGCATACAAATCCTGCATGTGGCTTGTTAGATTACAAACAATTACAAAATGGCTACAAAATACAAAATAAATACCAAAAAGTAAATATTTTTTAGTGTTGTAAACACTCAGATATTATTAAAATATTGCATTTTTAATTTCAGTGTCCATGTGTTCATTGCTAGTATATAGAAATAGAATTGATCTTTGTACATGCTTCTTGCATCCAACTGACCTTGCCAAACTCACTAATTCCTTCCTACGAGTTTATAGGTGTTTTTTGTGAATCTCTTGGGATTTTCTACATTGACAGTTGTGTCATCTGCAAAGACAGATTTACTTCATCCTTTCTTGTCTGCCTTTTATTTCCTTTTCTTGCCTTATTGCACTGGTTAGGACTTCCAGTGCTCTGCCGTGCAAGAGCAGTGAGAGCAGACACTGTGCCTCGCTCTCAGGGAAGTGTGAGTGTAACGTTGGCTGCAGACGCTCCTTGTCAAGCAGAAGTAGCTTCCCTATTCTTCTAAGAGGTGTTTGTTTTTTAAAAAAAATAATTAATGGATATTGAATTTTTAAAAATAGTTGTTCTGCTCCAACTGATATTATGTGTGTGTTTTCTTTAGTCTGTTCATATGATGGGTTGCATTGATTGATTTTCAAGCACTGGACCAGTTTTTCACCCATGGATTATGAAGTCTTATTGATCTTCTCTCTACCTTTCAGTCATTTCTTGTTTTATAGCCACTTTGTCACGGTGTATAATTCTTTTTTTCACTCTGCTGGTTTCTATTTGCTGATATTTTGCTAAGGACTTCTGCATCTACTGATGAAGCATATTGGTTTGGGTATTTATTTTTTTTTAGAATTTCTTTGTCTTGGTATAAGGCAGTATTAGGTTTATAAGTAAGTTGGGAAGTATTTCCTCTTCCATTTTTTTCTGGGAGAAATTGTATAGAAATCACATTGATTCTTCTTTAAAAGTTGGTAGATTCTCAGAGGAAATCACGTGACCCTGGAGATCTTTTTTCTGGAAGACATTGTGCCACTTCGTTCTGGCCGCCGTGGATTTTATTTTATTTTATTTTATTTTATATATTTTTTTAACAGAGAGGAAGAGAGATATAGAGAGCTAGAAACATCGATGAGAGAGAAACATCGGCCAGTTGCCTCTTGCACACCCCCTACCGGGGATGTGCCCGCAACCAGTGTACATGCCCTTGACCGGAATCGAACCTGGGACCTTTCAGTCCGCAGACTGACGCTCTATCCACTGAGCCAAACCGGCTTCGGCTCTGGCCACCGTGGATTTTGAAGAGAAATATGCGTCGTTTGAAACGTTTTCTGCAGAGATGAAGTGTTGTTTTTTTTCTGGCTGCTTGACTCTTTGGGTTGCCTGCCTGTGGCTTGCTCACCTTCATTAGTCTGCAGGTTTACGTCTCTTGTTGGATTTGGGGTGTTTCAGCCGTTATTTCTCTGAGTACTTTCCCTGTCCTTCCTCCCTGTGCCTCCTTCTGGGACTGCTTGTCACAGCTCCACAGGCTGGAGGCTCCCTGTCCCCACCACTTTTCTTTCTGTTGTCATATTTCGATTGTTTCGTCTTCCAAGTTGCTGGTATTTTCCGCTGCCCCCTCCGTTCTGAGCCCTCCACTAAACATTCTGCTTCAGTTGTATTTCCGTTCTAACTTTCCACCCGGCGGTTCTGCAGTGTTTATTGTTTTGCTGAGGCGGGCTCTGTTTTCGTTGGTCTCTGTGTGTTCGTAATGCAGTCTGGACATTCATCATGGCCCATCGCTGTCAGCGCTGACGCTTCTGTCATCGGCGTGGGCGTCCGTGTGAGGCCTTCCAAGTTCCCCGTAGGATGAGTGGTTTTTCAAACACCATCTGGGCAGTTCTGAGTTATGTTCGGAGACACTGATTCTGCTTAAGCGTGTTGTGTCTTCGCTGGCTCCCCCGGGCGTCCCTCTGGCAGGGCCGGGCGCCGCCTCGTGCCCCAGAGGGAGCGGCAGGTTCCCCTCCTGCCTCACCCGCATGCCCGGCCTGCCGGGCTGCCAGGCTCTGGCTTTGGCTCCCCTGGGACCGCCGCTGACACTTGGGGTGGGGGAGAGCTTGTTTCTGGCTGAGGAAGGTCAGGCGCTCCTCCTGGGCCTCCTCTCATACATCCCAAGCTGGGGGGGGGCGGGCTGCGGGCCGGGAGGGGGTGGCTGCCTCTGAGGGTCTGGCCGCAGTAGAGTACTCATTGTCCAGGAGTTCGCTGTCTTGCCAGACTTTCCCTCTCCTGGCTCCTTGGCTAGAGAGAGCAGGCTTGGAAGGGGGACGGTGGTGGTGGTGGAGGGGGGAAGGGGAGGGGGAAGGGGAAGGCTTGGGATGGGGGTGGATGGTGGTGGGGGAGGGGGAGAGGGAGGTGGAAGGCTTGGGAGGTGGTGAGGCTTTCTGTTTGTCTCACTGGCATTTCCAGGTGCCGCAGTCAGTTCTGGACCCCCGGGCTGCTCCTGAGGTTGCATGGCAGCCCCAGCCTCAGCCTCCCCTCTCCGGCGCCTCCCGGTGGCAGCTGCTGTCCAGGCTTCAGGAGCGGGAGCAGCCTCCACCGTGCCCCTCATGGGGAGGCCCTCGGTGTGTCCACCCAGAGAGCGGACTTGTCCTCCGTCCTCCCACGGCCACCGCAGCCCGCGGGCACTCGGGCACTCGGGCGCTCGGGCGCCTGCCGGGAAGCGCTCACTCTGTGGCCCTGGGCGGGGGCGGGCGGGCTGTGAGGGGCAGCCTGGGGCCTGAGCCTGTGCCTGTGGCTGCTCTGCCTGCAGCTGCTCCCCTCCCTGTGGTCCCAAGCTGAGGCCGCACGGCCGCCCGGACCGGTGACGGGCTCCTGCTCTCCTGCACCAGACGCCGTCGGAAAGCGAAGCAGCTGCAGCTGGCAGCTCCTGGCTGACCTCGGGGTCAGCGGTAACGTCCGCTCCTGACCTCGGCCAGCGCTCCGCAGGCCGCCGGCAGCAAACACGCTGGTGCCGGACAAGGCCGCCTCCGCCCAGCCCGGGCTGAGGGGCCGGGAAGGGGCAGTTGGCCTGGGCTTTGCAAGAGGAAGGAGAATCATGTGTGCGTGTGCGTGTGCATGTGCGTGTGCGAGAGAGAGAGAGAGAGAGAGAGAGAGAGAGAGAGAGAGAGACAGACAGGGAGGGGGAGGGAGAGGAGAGAGGAAGATGGGCGTGGCTGTGCGTCCCTGGGTGCCCTCGGCCCCTCTGTGCCTGGAGCGCACCCCTTTGGACCCTGAGGAGCCCAGTGAGCGCGTGATCAGCGTGTCAGCGGCACCAGTGGGCGGTGGTTCCTGTGAGCATCTGACCTCGTTCTTGTGTGCTCCCCGAGATCCTGCTTCTGTGGGACTCTCCTGCTTTTGACCAAGAAAAGGGGGTCAGGCTTTGGGGGAGGCTGAGAGCTACGGCAGGGGTGGGGGGATGTGGGCACAGTGCGATGAGGGCACGGGCTTCTGTCAGTGCCTGGGAGCGGGCGGGACGGGGTTTGAGGGTGCTGCCCGGCGCCCCCACGGCTGAGGACAGCCTCCTGCGGGGCCGGTGCCCACGCTGAGGACAGCCCCTGCGGGGCCGCTGCCCACGCTGACAGCCTCCTGCAGGGCCGGTGCCCACGCTGAGGACAGCCCCCTGCGGGGCCGGTGCCCACGGCTGACAGCCTCCTACGGGGCCCAGTGCCCACGGCTGACAGCCTCCTGCGGGGCTGGTGCCCACGCTGACAGCCTCCTGCGGGGCCGGTGCCCACGCTGACAGCCTCCTGCGGGGCCGGTGCCCACGCTGAGGACAGCCTCCTACTGGGCCCGGTGCCCACGCTGACAGCCTCCTGCGGGGCCGGTGCCCACGCTGACAGCCTCCTGCGGGGCCGGTGCCCACGCTGAGGACAGCCTCCTGCGGGGCTGGTGCCCACGCTGACAGCCTCCTGCGGGGCCGGTGCCCACGCTGACAGCCTCCTGCGGGGCCGGTGCCCACGGCTGACAGCCTCCTGCGGGGCTGGTGCCCACGCTGACAGCCTCCTGCGGGGCCGGTGCCCACGCTGACAGCCCCCTGCGGGGCCAGTGCCCACGCTGACAGCCCCCTGCGGGGCCGGTGCCCACGCTGAGGACAGCGTCCTGCGGGGCCAGTGCCCACGGCTGACAGCCCCCTGCGGGGCCGGTGCCCACGCTGACAGCCTCCTGCGGGGCCGGTGCCCACGGCTGACAGCCCCCTGCGGGGCCGGTGTCCACGCTGAGGACAGCGTCCTGCGGGGCCAGTGCCCACGGCTGACAGCCCCCTGCGGGGCCGGTGCCCACGCTGACAGCGTCCTGCGGGGCCAGTGCCCACGGCTGACAGCCTCCTGCGGGGCCGGGGCCCATGCTGACAGCCCCCTGCGGGGCCGGTGCCCACGGCTGACAGCCTCCTACGGGGCCGGTGCCCATGCTGACAGCCCCCTGCGGGGCCGCTGCCCACGCTGACAGCCTCCTGCAGGGCCGGTGCCCACGCTGAGGACAGCCCCCTGCGGGGCCGGTGCCCACGGCTGACAGCCTCCTACGGGGCCCAGTGCCCACGGCTGACAGCCTCCTGCGGGGCTGGTGCCCACGCTGACAGCCTCCTGCGGGGCCGGTGCCCACGCTGACAGCCTCCTGCGGGGCCGGTGCCCACGCTGAGGACAGCCTCCTACTGGGCCCGGTGCCCACGCTGACAGCCTCCTGCGGGGCCGGTGCCCACGCTGACAGCCTCCTGCGGGGCCGGTGCCCACGGCTGACAGCCCCCTGCGGGGCCGGTGCCCACGCTGAGGACAGCGTCCTGCGGGGCCAGTGCCCACGGCTGACAGCCTCCTGCGGGGCCAGTGCCCACGCTGACAGCCCCCTGCGGGGCCGGTGCCCACGCTGAGGACAGCGTCCTGCGGGGCCAGTGCCCACGGCTGACAGCCCCCTGCGGGGCCGGTGCCCACGCTGACAGCCTCCTGCGGGGCCGGTGCCCACGGCTGACAGCCCCCTGCGGGGCCGGTGCCCACGCTGAGGACAGCCTCCTGCGGGGCCGGTGCCCACGCTGACAGCCCCCTGCGGGGCCGGTGCCCACGCTGACAGCCTCCTGCGGGGCCGTTGTTTGGGTTGGCTGCCTGCCTATGTCCAGCTGTGAGTCTCTGCCTCTCACTCCGGAGGGCCAGGGCCTGGGCCCAGCTGGGCAGTCTGCAGCGCGGGGGGTGCCAACAGTGCCAGCTGGCCGGCGCTCCGCTCCCTGGCTCCGGAGGGTGCTCCAGGCTGGTGGGCAGCATGGGAGTCGGGAAGGGTGCCACAGAGCAGGGGAGGGTCTGCAGCCACGTCTAGATTCTGATCTGGGGGAGACGACGCAGGGGGAGGGCTGGTGCCAACAGCCACGGGCCCGCCGGCCGGCCGGGCAGTGTGCCTCTCCAGAAGGATGCCCACCACTGGCATCGCCTCCCCTCCCGCTGCCCCATCCTGTGGTGCCACCGGCAGGTACATTCCACCTGACCCTGCCTCCGTAGCCCGCTCCCTGCAGCCATGTCTCACTGCGGCTCCTCTGCTTTCTTCATTACACTCAGCAAATGGCCGCTGGGCCTGTAGCCCTGGGCCTCCTCCTGAGCCCGCAGGGCCGAGGGCAGAGCCTGCGATGGTGCCTCAGGCCTGGGCCGCCTGGCGGTGCCGCCCCTCACAAGCCGCTCGGTGTCTGGCCCTCCGGGTCTGCCCAGGGGGGTCTTCCCGCTGGAATGTTCCTCACCCGCAGCCTCCCCCGGACAACGCGCCCGTTTTCCAGGCTGAGCGTGGGCACTGCTTGTGGGAGTCCCTGCGCAGGTGCCCAGACCGATGCGGTGCCTGTGGTCCCTCCGCCCCGCTCTCTGCCCGCCTCGAGCGCTCTCACCGGGACCTGCCTGACCCCCTCGCCGGGCTGGAGGAGCCCGAGCCACCGTCCAGCCCCGCAGGCACGGCCTGGTGCACACTGCTCCCTACACGTGTGTCCTAGGGCCCTGGCCCGCACGGCTCCATTGGTTGGAGCATCATCCTGGGCACCGGAAGGTTGTAGGTTCGATTCCTGGTCAGCGCACGTACCTAGGTGGTGGGTTCGATCCCTAGTCTGGGGACACTTAAGAGGTGACTGATTGCTGTGTCTCTGTCACATTGATGTCTCTCTCTCTCTCCCCCATTGTCCCCTTCTGAAAATCAATTTAAAAGTTTGTAATATGGATGGATCCGTATACAAATAGGTAACGGGGTGGGCAGGCGTGTGAGCAGTGAGAGATGGAAGAACGGATGGTGGCTGGCGGACCCACTCGCCTGGCAGGCACTGGGGCGCCGCGGTGGAGTCAGCGCACGGCACATCCGCACGGCACATCCTGCCCAGGGGGCAGGGGCTGTCCTGGGAAACCCCACTGGCTGCCCAGAGACCCCCGCAGCTTCCCAGTCTGAGAGCAGCACAAACTCCGCAGGCCATGGAGGAGGAAGAGGCTCTGGGAGAAAGGGAATGCGCACCCTCTTGCCGCGGCCATGGCAGAGGGGGCTGGGCACTGGGGAGAGGCAGGGCGGGCCGGGAGGCGAGCTCAGGTGGGTGGGGGAGGCTTGGGAGAAGAAGCTCACGTGCTGCTGGCTCAGGGTGGTGATGGCAGAGGGGCCCCCTCAGACCCGGGGTCCCAGGTCTGGGCTTGCTTCCTCCATTTGCCCAGGCCCTCACCCGGCAGGAAGTGCCCGGGCAGGTGGGTGGAGGCCGCGGGAGCGGTCTTCCGGGAGAGGGCACAGGACTGGAGAGCCGCAGCGGCCCGGGCTGTGCACCTCCGTGTGGCCTGCACCTGGCGGCAGCAGCCTGGGCAGCTCCCAGGAGCAGGGGGAGGCGCTGCTGGCCGGCAGCTGCCGGGCCGGGAGGAGAGGGGAGGGGAGCAGGACTCCGGCAGAAGGGTTTCTGGTCCTGTGAGCCCCTCCATCACATGCAGGAGACCGAGGCCGCTTTGCCCAAGGCCACCCCGAAAGCTGGCTCAGGACCACCCCGAACGCAGTGCCTGCTTCTGCACAGTCTTCTGCCCCCGTCCAGCCAAGGGGCTGAGCCGCAGTAAGACACAAACTTCTCCACGCTGTCAGCACAGGGACATGATCTGCCACCCAAGGATATGGCTCAGTGGATAGAGCGTCGGCCTGCGGACTGAAGGGTCCCAAGTTCAATTCCGGTCAAGGGCATGTACCTTGGTTGAGGGCACATCCCCAGTAGGGGGTGTTGCAAGAGGCAGCTGGTTGATGTTTCTCTCCCATCGATGTTTCTAGCTCTCTATCCCTCTCCCCTCCTCTCTGTAAAAAAGTCAATAAAATATAAGAAAAGAAAGCCATAGAGTGTAGTGATTTAAAAGCCTGGCATGGGGCCTGAGTGCCTGGGCACGGGTTCCGCTCTGCCATTGACAGCTGTGGGACCTGGGATGGGTGGTTTAACCGCTCCAGCCTCAGTTTCCTCATCTGAATACAGTGCCTCCTCGTTGAACGGCGCCGTGAGCAGGAGTGTGTGGTCTGCGTTTGCCGATGGGAGTAGGTGTGAGCTCATGTGTGAGTGTGCGTGGGTGTGAGGGCGTCGGTGCACGGCAGTGTGTGTGAGAGTTAGTTAGCGAGCAGATGAGTGTGTGCGGTGCAGGGTGACTCCAAGTGCACTGTGTGAACGGAACACACACGAGCGTGTGCTGGGGATACAGGGAGGAGAGAGAGTGGTGAGGGTGTGTGCGCGGTGTGGGGTGGGAGCCTTTCCACTTGCAGGTGTGTGTGTTACATGGGAGGCTGTGTGAGGCGTGTGTGTGCCTGTGTCAGGGGCTCCGGAGCCTCCCCAGGACAGGTCCAGGCTGAGAGGCTGGTTTTTCCAAAAGTGACTTCACCGTCACCTCCTCCTGGCCCAGCTGGTCCGTCGGGGTGGGGGGATGGGAGTGGGGGGAGGAGCCCGATGGCTGCAGGGGGACCAGTGGGCACAGGGGTGAAACAAAGACTGAATTAACTCAGCCCCACAGCTCCAGCTCCTGAGGCCAGGACCGCCCTGCCCGCCCCTCCCTGTCCGCTCCCTTCTCACCGGAGTCACCCTCAGCCCCAGCACCAGCCTGTCCACCTGCGGGGCGGGGCCGGCTAGCTGTGGCCTCTCCTTTCCCATGAGCCTGGGTGGCTCAGGGCCCACGGAGAGCCTGCGTGGGCCCTCACGGTGTTAGCGAGCATGGCGCTTCCTTCCCTGCCAGGCGGCGAGGCGGGTGCGGGGGACGCGGGGGGGCGGGGCAGGTGGGGGGGACGCGGGGGGGGCGGGGCCGGTGCGGGGACGCCGGGGGGCGGGGCCGGTGCGGGACGCCGGGGGGCGGGGCCGGTGCGGGGACGCCGGGGGGCGGGGCCGGGGGGGGGCGGGGGACGCCGGGGGGTCCCGGGGACGCCCGGGCAGCCCGTGCGGGGCCCAGGGGGGCACTGGCCGTGGCCCGGCCCGGTGACCGGGAGCTCTTCCCCCATGTCAGAGGGAGCTCAGCAGGAGCTGCCACAGGAATTGGCGTTTGCCATGAATTTTCAAAGGAGAACTTACATAATCTTTACAAGGTTGAATTTGGTAAGAACCTATAGTTATTGTGTAGAAACACTAACCGAGTTTCCTGTTTTGGTCACCCTGATGTTCCAGAACCTCGCTCAGTGCTTGGCACTTTGTAGGTGTGCAAATGCCTGCTGGCTCCGTGGCACGGAGACCGGTTCTGCCTTCACAGAAGGCGGTGCGGCCACGGTTCCGAGAGGACATGATGGCAGTCCCCGAGGACACGCTGGTGGCGGTCCCTTGGCGGTCCCCTCTCCGGAGGACACGGTGGAGGCGGTCCCCTCTCCGGAGGACACGCTGGTGGCAGTCCCCTCTCTGGGGGACACGGTGGAGGCGGTCCCCTCTCCGGAGGACACGGTGGAGGCGGTCCCCTCTCCGGAGGACACGGTGGAGGCGGTCCCCTCTCCGGAGGACACGGTGGAGGCGGTCCCCTCTCCGGAGGACACGGTGGAGGCGGTCCCCTCTCCGGGGGACACGGTGGAGGCGGTCCCCTCTCCGGGGGACACGCTGGTGGCGGTCCCCTCCCCGGAGGACACGGTGGAGGCGGTCCCCTCTCCGGGGGACACGCTGGTGGCGGTCCCCTCTCCGGAGGACACGGTGGAGGCGGTCCCCTCTCCGGAGGACACAGTGGTGGCGGTCCCCTCTCCGGAGGACACGGTGGAGGCGGTCCCCGGAGGACACGGTGGTGGCGGTCCCCTCTCCGGAGGACACGGTGGAGGCGATCCCCTCTCCGGAGGACACGGTGGAGGCGGTCCCCTCTCCGGAGGATATGGTGGTCCCCTCTCCGGAGGACACGGTGGAGGCGGTCCCCTCTCCGGGGGACACGCTGGTGGCGGTCCCCTCCCCGGAGGACACGGTGGTCCCCTCTCCGGAGGACACGGTGGAGGCGGTCCCCTCTCCGGGGGACACGGTGGTGGCGGTCCCCTCTCCGGGGGACACGGTGGAGGTGGTCCCCTCTCCGGAGGACACGGTGGAGGCGGTCTCTGGAGGACACGGTGGAGGCGGTCTCTGGAGGACACGGTGGTGGCGGTCCCCTCTCCGGAGGACACGGTGGAGGTGGTCCCCTCTCCGGGGGACACGGTGGAGGCGGTCTCTGGAGGACACGGTGGAGGCGGTCTCTGGAGGATACGGTGGTGGCGGTCCCCTCTCCGGAGGACACGGTGGAGGTGGTCCCCTCTCCGGGGGACACGGTGGTGGCGGTCCCCTCTCCGGGGGACACGGTGGAGGTGGTCCCCTCTCCGGGGGACACGGTGGAGGCGGTCTCTGGAGGACACGGTGGAGGCGGTCTCTGGAGGACACGGTGGTGGCGGTCCCCTCTCCGGAGGACACGGTGGAGGTGGTCCCCTCTCCGGAGGACACGGTGGTGGCGGTCCCCTCTCCAGAGGACACGGTGGAGGCGGTCCCCTCCCCGGAGGACACGGTGGAGGCGGTCCCCTCCCCGGAGGACACGGTGGAGGCGGTCCCCTCCCCGGAGGACACGGTGGAGGCGGTCCCCTCCCCGGAGGACACGGTGGAGGCGGTCCCCTCCCCGGAGGACACGGTGGTGGCGGTCCCCTCTCCGGAGGACGTGGTGGCGGCAGCAGACACTGGGTTAAGCGGGCACTACCTTGATCCTGACGTTTCCTTTCTGCAGTTTAGAATCATTTTTTCATCAGGTTTCTGATAGACTCTCCCTTCCCCCAGCTGGTGGGCGGAGATGATGTGACCTGCGGCCTGGACGTACCTGAGCACCTCACCAGGCACCTTATACGAACTGTGCATTGAACCACCATCAGCCCCTGCCAGATGCCTAAGCCCCTGCACATGTAGGACCGCACATGAAGCCGCCAATCAGCGCATGCTGAGCACTCTAAGCCCCATCCCCCCATTTCCCCCCCCCCCCAGGCACGGGGCTGCTGATCTCCCCTGCGAGGCAGCGGGCAGCCCTTTCCCTGGTAAAGCCTGCACCCTGGTTTTCGGCTCCAGATTGGTTTCTGTTCCAGCCATCCCCAGAGGAAGCGCTCACAGGCCTGTGGACAGAGGACACAGGGGCCGTCCCTGCCTGACCGCCACGGCGGCCTCCTGGACAGGGTTCTCCTGGGAGCCCGGGGCAGCCCAGGCTCCCAGCAGGGGCTCTGCCCTCGTCGCTGCCCGCTCTCCCTGTGCCCACAGTGAGCCCTCCAGGTGTCCGGTCTGGGCTGGGGCTCTGCTGAGCCTCCCCCTGCCCTGTCCTTCCACCCTGCTGTCCACGCAGCAGCCAGAGCGGCCAGGCTGCTCCCTGGGGGTGTGATCGGCCCGCTTTCTGGAGCTGGGCGGCTCCGTCTTCTCTGGAAGTCCCCGCGGTGTGAGCTCGGAGTGTGTGTTTCAGTGAGGTCTGATGGGAAAATGGAGCATGCACCCTCCCCCTCCTGCCCTTATCTTTTCCGTCTCCATGGTGATTCACCACTGCCTGCTGCCTGCATCCCAGCCTCTGCCAGGGACTCAGAGCCGGCCAGTCCCTCCCTCCGCTGGGCCTGTTCCCGCACCCTGCCTCCTCCCCGGCGAGTCCAGAGACAGCTCCTCTTCCCACCGACCTCACATCCAGTTCTCAGCTCTGGCTTGGCTCCTCGACCACCCCCTCCGCCCGCCGCCTGCCTCGCGCAGCCCATCCATCCCCACGCGGCCTCACCGCCTCTCTGGGCCTCCGCCCTCGGCCTCCGGACCAGCCCACGCCCAGCCTCCCATGCCCAGGCCCGCCTTCTCAGTCATTTCCTTTTGTCGCCGGTTTGGCAAACAGGCAAGTCCTCTCCTAAGACATGGGGGAAGGAGTGGGCTGGGACGGGGCTCCCTGGAGACGGGTGGAGCGCAGGGGGCGATGGCGAGGCCGTGAAAACCCCGGAGGGAGAGGGACCTGGGTGCTTCTCTGAATAACGGTTCTGTTGTTACTTCCCCGCCAAACTCCTCGCCAAGGAGAGAAAGCAGAGCCTCATGGGAGACAGCGGCAACAGTTGGTAAGCGGCGGGCCTGCTGGTGTGGGTGCGGGCCTGGGCCGGCTGTCTGGGCGAGAGCTCTGGGTTGGACCTGCCGGATCCGGAGCAGGTGCTGCCGGAAATGGCGGTGCTGCCGGGAGGCGATTGGAGCTCCAGAAGGGGAGTGTGGGGCGCCTGAGAACCAGGCCTCGCCCCACCACTGCGGCTCCTCCCTAGGAGTCCCCCTCGGGGGTCAGGAGGCTGCAGAGGGGATCATTCCTGAGGCGGCCCTGACTCCTCCCTGGAGCCCAAGCGCTAGGTGGGGTGCAGGCGCTGGGTGGGGTGGGGTACAGGCGCTGGGAGGGGTGGGGTGCAGATGATGGGTGGGGTGCAGGTGCTGGGTGGGGTGGGGTGCAGGCGCTGGGTGGGGTGGGGTGCAGGCGCTGATGGGGTGCAGGTGCTTATGGGGTGCAGGCGCTGGGAGGGGTGGGGTGCAGATGATGGGTGGGGTGCAGATGCTGGATGGGGTGCAGGCGCTGCTGGGGTACAGGCACTGATGGGGTGCAGGCGCTGGGTGTGGTGTAGGAGCAGTGCCCAGAGCACCATCGCATCAGCTCACTCCGATGGCCCTGGTGGCCGGCGCTGTCACCTGCTGGACAATGCGTGAGCAGCCGGATGGGGGTGGGAATTAGGGGTGAGGGGGGGGGGTGCCCTGCCCAGGGGGCACTCGGCCTGGCAGAGCCAAGCTCTCACCCTCAGGCCGCTCTGCTGCCCGCGGTCCTGACCCTGAGTCCCCGCCCCCCATGCGGCTCTCAGATGACCCGTCTGCACCCCCCAGGTCCCTCACGCCGTCCCCCAGGCTGGAGCGGGGCCTGGGGTCCGGGACCGGGGCGCCCCGGGAGCCGCCCGCCTTCGCCCTCTGCCCGGAGAGGCCCCAGCGGGACTGGTGCCCCCCGCGCCGCAGGGGCCGGCGGAGGGGCCTGCGGGGCCTGGAGGAGAAGATGGGGCGCCTGCTGCGGAGGCCGCCGCCCGCCCTGCAGGTGGGCCAGGTCCTGGGGGGGGGGGGGGCGCGGGAGCCGGTCGGGCGTGGGGGCTGCGGCCTGTTCCTGGGGCGGGTGCCAAGTGGGGGATGGATGCGCTCAGCGGGGGGTCCGCTCCGGGGGGGTCCGCTCCGGGGGTGTGTTCCTGGGGGTCCGCTCCGGGGTCCGCTCCGGGGGTCCTCTCCAGGGGTCCGCTCCAGGGTCCTCTCGGGGGTCTGCTCCAGGGGTCCTCTCGGGGGTCCTCTCCGGGGGTCCTCTTGGAGGTCCGCTCTGGGGGTTCTCTCCGGGGGTCTGCTCAGGGGGGGTCCGCTCCGGTGTCCTCTCCGGGGGTCCGCTCCGGGCCCCTCCGCCTCGGGCACTGACCGGCCTCTCCTGCAGGAGCGCGGCGCGGGGCCGGAGCCGCTGCTGCTGGCGCGCGTGGGCGCGGCGGGCGGCCCGCTGCTCAGGATGGGCGCCGTGAGCCGCGGCCTGAAGCACCCGCTGGCCCGCGACACGCCGGTCTGCCTGCTCGCCGTGCTGGGCGCGCCGAGCCCCGGGAAGGCCCTGCTCCTCCGCCGCCTGCTGCAGGCGCTGCCCGGCCCGGTGGGCGCGGGGCCCGGGCCGGGGGGCGGGGCTGGGGGCCGGGGTGGGCGCGGGGTCGGGGGGCCGGGGTGCCTAGGGCGGGGGGCCAGGACAGGGGCCCGGGGGGCGGGGGGCCTGAGGGCCTGGGGGTAGGGTCTCGGCTTCGGGCGGAGCGGCTGGGCGCACCCTGACGCCCTTCTCTGCCGGCAGGAGGCAGAGGGCTGGCCGAGCGGAGGGGGCGCCCTGCCGGGGTGCAGATGGGGCCCCGACAGCCCGGACAGGGGCATGTGCATGTGGAGCCAGCCCTTCCTGCTGGGGAAGGAGGGCCAGCAGGTGAGGGAGGCCCGGGGGTCCGGGAGGGGAGGGGAGAGGAGGGGAGAGGAAGGCGGAGATGGGGTGCAGGCGCTGGGTGGGGTGCAGGCGTTGGGAGGAAGGGAGGCAGGCTGCCCTCGGTCTGACCCCGGCACAGGTGGCTGTGTTTCTGGTGGACACTGGGGACGCCATGAGCCCGGAGCTGAGCCCGGAGACCAGGACCAAGCTGTGCGCCCTCATCATGATGCTGAGCTCCTACCAGGTGAGGCGCAGGGCTGGGCCCTGGCACCCCGCTGGGTCCGGCCCTCAGAGCCGGGCCGCCACAGAGCCAGGCTTTGTGCACAGGGTCTCTGCGGATTCGGGGTGCCCTGCCAGGAAAGGATGCCCCCCGTTGGTGAGGGTGGGAGCATTGCTTGTTCTGAAGGAGGCTGAAGTCCTGGGGCAGTTGCAGTTCAGGGTCATCCCGCCTGCCTCCCGTCCCCTGCTCCCCCCCACCCCCCAGCAGGCTGCGCAGACCCCCGGGCTGGGCCTCCAAGGCCCCGAGACCCACAGCCAGACCGGGGGCTCCCCCTCCAGGGACCTCCCTGGACCTCTGCCCTCGCAGACCCTCTCCCATGTGTCCCCTGTCCAGATCCTCCACACGTCCCGGGAGCTGGAGGACACAGACCTCGAATCCCTGGAGGTGAGGACACACGGATGTTGGGTGCCGCCGCCCCTGCCCGCCATGAGGCTAGAAGGCTGGCCAGCCGGAGCCAGGCGCCTCCAGTTCTGACCTGGCCTCCCAGGGTCTGCAGGTGTGGCGGGTTCGAGGCAGAGGAGGAAGCCCGAGATAGCTGGTGGGAGGGGGGAGGCTGGGAGCGTGCTGTGGGCCCCGGGGATGGAGACACGGACCCGGCGTGGCCCAGCTGTGCCCTCGTTGCCTCTAGATGTTTGTCCACGTGGCTGAGGTGATGGGCAGGCACTACGGGATGGTGCCCATCCAGGTGAGACCCGCTCTGGACTCGTCACACAGCCCCAGGCCCGCGGGCTGCTGGTGTCAGGAGCCCTTCTCTTCCAGCGCCTGGACCTCCTCGTCCGAGACTCACCCCACCCCAGCCCGGCGGGGCGCGGGCCCATGGGGGACGCCCTCCCGGTGAGTGCAGAGGGAGGGGTGCGGGGCGGCGGCAGAGGCGAGGCTCCCGTAGGTCAGCCAGGGCAGGGGCTGGACCCCGGCGCAGCCATGCCCTCCGTCTCTCAGAAATCTGGCAAATACCCCCGGCTCCGGGAGCTGCTGCGAGGGAGGCAGGCCCGCCGCTGCCTCCTGCCTGCGCCGAGGCCACCGCGGGCCGGCAGAGACCGCGGGAGCCCGAGCGGTGAGTGTCCCGGCGGCAGAGGCCCCAGCCGCCCTCCTCATGACCGGCCCCCTCACTGCCAGCGCCCCGCCTCGGAGCCCCTCCTCCCGCAGCCCGTCCTCAGCGAGCGTCCCCGCAGGCCCAGAGGACGCGGCCTGCCCGCTGCGGGCCTACGTCGCCGAGGTGCTGAGCGCGGCCCCCCAGCTCGCCAAGAGCCGCAGCCAGGGCTCCGGGAGCGAGGGGCGCCCCACGGCCCGGGGGGACGGGCGCCTGCTCACCGGGCAGCAGCTGGCTCAGGAAATCAAGGTGCGACATCTCCCCAAAGACCGGGACAGGCCCGCCCTCCCTCCCTGACGCCCTCATATTTCCCACATTTCCCAGAACCTCTCGGGCTGGATGGGGCGGCCGGGGCCCGGCTTTGGCTCTCCGGAGGAGGTACGGAGCTCCCTGGGGGCCGGGGGGCGGGAGGGGGCGGAGGAAGGAGAGGCAGCCGGCCTTCCCGTGGACAGATGGCCGCCCAGCTGCAGGACCTGCGGACGGTGGAGGCCGCCAAGCAGGAGTTCAAGGAGTTCGTGCGGCAGCAGGTGAGGCAGCTGCGGGGGGCGGGGAGGGGGCGCGGGGGGACGGGGTGTCCCGGAGGCGGGCCCCGGGGAGGCTCTCAGGTCGGCTGCTCAGGGAGCCCTCTCTCCCCACAGGACGCGGCCACCAAGCGCATCTTCTCGGCGCTCCGGGTGCTGCCGGACACCATGAGGAGCCTGCTGTGGGCGCAGAAGGACGCGGTCCTGGCCCGCCACGCGGCGGCCCTGCGGAGCCCGGGGAGGGCGCGGGCCCTGGAGGCGCTGGAGGCCGAGCTGCAGGCCCAGGCCCGCGCCTTCATGGACGCCTACACCGTGCGCTTCTGCGGGCACCTGGCCGCCGTGGGCGGGGCCCTGGGCGCCGGGCTCATGGGCCTGGCGGGCGGCGTGGTGGGCGCGGGCATGGCCGCGGCGGCGCTGGCCGCGGAGGCCGGGATGGTGGCCGCCGGGGCCGCGGTGGGGGCCACGGGGGCCGCGGTGGTGGGCAGTGGTGTGGGCGCGGGGCTGGCCGCCGCCCTGGGCTGCCTGGAGGGGGAGGAGGAGGAGCGGCTGCAGGCGGGGGACCGAGAGCCGCTGCTCGGGGCGGAGTGACGGGCCCAGCAGACAGGAAGAGGAGGGAGGGTGGAGGCGGGAGGGTGGAGGCGGGAGGGAAGGGGGGGTTCCCAGGACCCCCGTGTCCCGCCCCGCCTGAGTGAGTGCCAGATCCGGTGGCTGGCTGAGCTGAAGAACCCGGGGCCCAGGGGCAGGAGCAGGGTGGGTGGTGAGCGGGAGGTAGGGCTGTGTTGGTTGCAGCATTGCTCACTGGCCATCGGCCCAGATAAGCCTGCCCCGTGTCCCCACCCTGTTTGCTCTGGTTCACCCCTGGCGGCAGGAAGCTGAGCGAGCTGGACCTCCGGGGGGCGGGGGGGAGGGCTTGTCCTTTCAGATGGGCAGCCTGGCTCAGTGACCTTGGCGATCAGTATCGGGGAGAGAGCAGGGAGGCCCCGGGTCGGGGGCAGTGGCCGAGCCCCCCCCCCCCTCCCCGGGGAGAAGCCTGTCCCGGGCCTGCTCCCAAGCTGCCAGCAGGACCCGGGGGGTCCCCACTCCTGACCCAGGGCGTCGGCAGCGGGCCCGGAGGAGGCCTCGGGCTGTGCCCCATCCACGCCCGTCAGGTGCCGCGTGTGGATGCCATCCTGGCGCCGGGCCGATGGACCCCGAGACCACGTCCGCGCCGGACGGATGGCCGGGAGCCTCTGCGCGTCCTCACGCTCCGGCCAGGAGCGCGCCTCTCCTTGCCCACCGGCCTTGGGAGGACCCTCTGCTCCGTGCCAGCAGGAGGCCTGGCGCAGCCCCACGGGAGCCCGGGGCCAGGAGGTCCCACAGGAAGACTTCTTTTGACTGTAAAAAGCCGATGGGCACGTTATACACAATAAAACGTGTGCTTGAAGGTTCGCGTCCCAGCCAGTCAGAGAAACGGCTCTTCAGCCCCGGGCTTGGGCAGGAGTGACCCGAGCTGCATTCGGACGCCTGGGCGGAGGAGGCGCCTGGACGTGCAGAGACCGGGGCGCTGCGTGTCCGAGCCCCACGCCGTGTGTGTGTGTGTGTGTGTGTGTGTGTGCGTGTGTCGCAGAGGCAGAGGTCGCCGTGTGTGTGTGTGTGTGTGTGTGTGTGTGTGTCGCAGAGGCAGAGGTCGCCGTGTGTGTGTGTGTGTGTGTGTGTGTGTGTCGCAGAGGCAGAGGTCGCCGTGTGTGTGTGTGTGTGTGTGTGTGGGTGTGTTTGTGTCGCAGAGGCAGAGGTCGCCGTGTGTGTGTGTGTGTGTGTGTGTGTGTGTGGTGCAGAGGCAGAGGTCGCCGTGTGTGTGTGTGTGTGTGTGTGTGTGTGTGGTGCAGAGGCAGAGGTCGCCGTGTGTGTGTGTGTGTGTGTGTGTATGTGTGTGGTGCAGAGGCAGAGGTCGCCGTGTGTGTGTGTATGTGTGTGTGTGTGGGGGGGGTGTGTGTGTGTGTGGGTGTGTGTGTGGGTGTGTGTGTGTGTGTGGGGGGGTGTGTGTGTGTGTGGGTGTGTGTGTGGGTGTGTGTGTGGGTGTGTGTGTGTGTGTGGGTGTGTGTGTGTGGGTGTGTGTGTGTGTGTGTGTGTGTGGGTGTGTGTGTGGGTGTGTGTGTGTGTGTGGGTGTGTGTGTGTGGGTGTGTGTGTGTGTGTGGGTGTGTGTGTGTGTGGGTGTGTGTGTGGGTGTGTGTGTGGCAGAGGCAGAGGTCCGGTGGGGAGCACGCGGCTCAGCGGCAGAGGCTGCAGTTGGTAAGACGGGGAAATAGCGACGCAGAGAACCCTCAGGGCCAGGGTGGGCCAGGGTGGAGGACGGGGGTGAGGACGAGGGGCCAAGGAGGACCTTCTGAGGACTGAGCCGATGGGGCGGGCCCACAGTGTGTGAGGAACTTGTTGAGAAAGGTTTCGTGACAGCATCTCGTCAGTCTTTCCCTCTGGCGGACACAAGAGCTACAAACCTCCCAGACCTTGGGGTGCAGAGTTAGGACTTGGGGGTGTGGGGCGGCATTAGGAGGAGCCGCCCAGGCAGGGTGCTGTGTTCAGTTAGAGTCCACCCAGTGGCGCTGGAAGGAACTGCAGCGGCTGCTCCCGCTCTTTGGCAGCGGACACGTGGGGGTTGCCCTGCAGAGGCAAGAGGAAGTGTATTAAATGCTATTTGTCTTCTGCCTTTCTTCTCTTAATTCTCTTAATTCTTATCTGAGGCCATTTTTCATTGACTTTTAGAGAAAGTGATGTACCCTGTTTCCCCGAAAATAAGACAGTGTCTTATATTAATTTTTGCTCCCAAAGATGCGCTAGGTCTTATTTTCAGGGGATGTCTTATTTTTCCATGAAGAAGAATACGGTACACATTTATTGTTAAATGAAAATAAAGGAAATTTATTACCTGTATACAGTACAGTAGTACAGTAGTTGTCAACACAAACCAGACAAACTGTGAATCCTACAGTATCAAGAATTTACTCATTTATTCAATGACAATCATGTCATCATCTTCTGGAACATCATCATAACAATCCAATCCTGAATTTCCTGGTGAATTTCTTGTGACTCCATTTCTTTCAGAATCAGTGGATCAAATCTCTCATGTTTAGCCTTGGGGGGGGGCTTATTTTCGGAGGGATGCCTTATATTTCACTCAGAAGGAAACCTATAAATAGGTCTTATTTTCGGGGAAACATGGTAGGGAGGGAGAGAGACACCCACACACAGAGATACATCTATGAGAGACACACATACAGAGATACATCTCCAAGACACACACACACACACACACACACAGATACATTTATGAGAGAGAGACGCACACCAATTGGTTGACTGCCACACAGGCCCTGACAGCGGATGGGAGAAGAACCTGCAACCCAAGAATGTGCCCTTGTTCTGCAATCAAACCTGAGAGCCTTTGGTGTGTGGGCCCGATGCCCTACCACTGGGCCACACTGGCCAGGGCTGTGCCTCGTAGCTTTCAAAGCATTTCCCCAAACATTAGCTCTCCTAAGCCTCAAAACCATCTCATGCAGTATGTACTTATTTTTTACCTATGTTTTTATTGATTTTAGAGAGAGAAGGAGAGAGAAACATCTATTGGCTGCCTCCTGCACACCCCCTACTAGGGATGGAGCCCACAATCCAAACATGTGCCTTAATGGGAATCGAACTGGCAACCTCTTAGGGCATGGGAAGATGCTCAACCAGCTGAGCCACACCAGCCAGGGCCAGAGTGCTGATTTTTACAGAAGCTCAGGGAATGATGTGATCAGGTGAAACAACTAGTCCAAGATAGGCCGGGACTTGAACCCAGCTTTTCTGGCGCCAAATTCCTTGCTCAAGTGAGCCGTCTCCCACCAGTCCGTCCAGGCTCCAAGACCCGGCCCCCTGGTCCAAATCCAAGCAGGGGAATCCCTGGCTTCCGGTATGGATTCCCAGGAGCCCCCGCAACGCTATCCAAGGTCCCCGCCGCAGCTGAGGCCTGGCTGGTTTCCCCTGGGACCTGTGGAAGGTCCCGCCGCGGACCTGAAGATTCGTGTGTGACAGGTTTCTGGGCTAGAGAGCTGGTGACTTCCGTCCAATCCCTGCCTCCGAGGGCGCTCCTGGCGAAGACGGCAGGGCCACAGCACGAAGGACGCAGCCCTGCTTGGACGGAGTGCTTGTGTTCCTCAGGTTCACGACGAACTCAGTCCTCGCTGGGATGGATGAGGGCGATTAGGCCATGAGGGTGGGGCCCCCATGAGCGGGATTAGCGCTTCCACCACACGAGGACTTGGTCATCATGAGCTGAGAAGCGGCTCTCATCAGCTCTGTCAGCAGCGATGTTGGCGGCCGAACGGCTCCAGGTGTTATCAGCGAAGTCAGGCCTCTGTTCTTTTTTTAAAATTTTAAAAATTTTTATCTTTATTGTTGAAAATATTACATATTTTTTTACAAAAATCTTTATTGTTAAAAATATTACAGATGTTCTTTTTAAAAAATCTTTATTGTTGAAAATATTACAGATGTTGCCCCTTTTTTTTTTGGACCTGCAAATAAAGAATCCAAAGCCAGGAACTCAAATTATAAAAGGAAGTTTAATTAGAATATTACAGAAGGAAGTGAGCCAGATGGGCTGCGTGGGCTCAGGAACGAGCTACAGCAGCCAAAGAAGGGCCTCGGGACTTAGGAGAGGGGAAGGTAACGCTCGGGGGTGGGAGATGTGAGTTTGCTCCTGGGAGGGAGGGCATGCTGGGTCCTTTCTCATGAGTTTTTGTTGTTGTTGCTGTTAATCCTCACACGAGGATATTTTTTCCTTGCTTATGACACACACACACACACACACACACACACACAGAAAAACATTGCTGAGAGAGAGACACATTGATTGATTGCCCCAGCATGAGCCCTGACTAGGAATGGAACCCGTAACACTTTGCTGCATGGGCTCTAACCACTTAGCACACCGGCCAGGGGGAGTTTTAAAGACTGAGAGTTTAGGGGAGGTCTTATGGGAGGACTCAATAAAATTCAACAGCTTTATGCTGATGCACAAAAAAAAAAAGAAAAAAAGAAAGAGATTTATTTCTTTCTCTGACTTAATGTGTCCTTGGGTGTGGTTGGCATAAAAAGCACTGAATTGGCGTTCTGGCCGGGTAACTATTTCAGTTTCTCTGCCGCACTGTCCTGGCTCACCAGCTTGTCTCAGTATCTCAGCCATCGGCTGGCCCCAGGGTCTTGGGCTCCTGATATCCAGACCTGTGAGAACAAGCGTTTGCTGTTTTTAGCTCCTAGTAACGTGTTTTGTTATAGCAGCATCTTGACTGAGTGGACCAGGAGCCCCTGACTGCATGAAACCATGTCACGAGCAAGAATCCACGAGAGCCAGAGACACCACGTGCAGGAAAGGCTTGGAGATAAGAAAGGGGACCTAGGTTGTCAGACACCGGAGCTGGGGGTGCGGTATGCACCTTGGGGCCCTTGCAGGACAGCAGGAAGAGCAGAAGTTTGTCCCACCCCATAGACACAATCTCTGCCTGGCCAGTGTGGCTAAGTGGTTGGGGTCATGAGCCACGAGGTCACAGTTCGATTCCCAGTCAGGGCACATGCCTGGTTTCTGGGCTCCATCCCTAGTAGGGGTGCATGCAGGAGACAGCCAATCAATGATTCTCTCTCATCATTGATGTTTCTATCTCTCTCTCCCTCTCCCTTCCTCTCTGAAATAAATAAAAATTTATTTTCAAAAATTATTTCTGATAATCTCCCATAGTGGGCAGGGTTCTTAATTCAAGTTCTTCTAGGCAGTCAGGGAGGAACAGAGTTTCTCTGGAGCCTGTGGCTAAAGCTGCCTCTAGCACAGAGCAATCTGTGTGCTACACAGGCACAACTGAGGTGACTCATTCAAACTCCACAGCGCGATATGTAGGTTTATTTATTACTGCATTGTAGCCCCCCCTCCTCTACCGAGCACAGAAATTTGTCCCCTGAAGTGGGTGACGCTCTAACAAAACCCCAAGTGTCGGCGGCTGGTGGAGGCCGGAGGAAGCACTGCTGAGTCCGCCTCGCGCGCTGACACAACGTTTGGGAAAACGCGCCCACAGCATCTTGGGGGCAGACCCTGAACTGTTGAGGGAAAATTTTTATTTATTTATTTATTTTAAAATATATTTTATTGATTTTTTACAGAGAGGAAGAGAGAGGGACAGAGAGCTAGAAACATCGATGAGAGAGAAACATCAATCAGCTGCCTCTTGCATACCGCCTACTGGGGATGTGCCCGCAACCAAGGTACATGCCCTTGACCGGAATCGAACCCGGGACCTTTCAGTCCGCAGGCTGACTCTCTATCCTCTGAGCCAAACCGGTTTCGGCTGTTGAGGGAAATTTTTAAAACTCTGCCAACCTGGAAAACCTCTGCAAATGTAGGAAAGAAACAGTTCTGGTATTGAGTGAGCATTAAACCAGATGGGGCTGTGTTGAGGAGTTAGGAGCAGGCCAGGCAGTCAGGGGTGGGACTACAGGAGAGGGATATAAAAGGGAGGTGCTCAACCCTGGGAGCAGAAACCAGTTCGTCAGCCACATCCTGTCCCATAAAAAATCACCGGAACAAAAGGTGGGAACCAGGACTACAGCTGCTCCTGGCGGGATGCAGGAGGACATCCGGACATGTGAAGCTCCAGCAGCAGCACCAAACCCTGCAGATACAAACTGACACAGAACATCGCTTCTCGGCCTTTTGGCTAAGATCAAGTGCAAACTGACACAGAACATGCCTAACTCTATGCACAAAGTGTGAGCACTCTGCTTACTTACTGACATTTCAAATTATGTCAAAAAAAAACAACAACAACAAAACAAACAAACAAAACACACCAGTCAGAATTTTTAGAAAATGTACCATTTTTCCCCCAACATTTAGGGAAAAACTTTTAAGTCCAGAAATAGTGCACATTTTGAAAATGAACAAAAACGAAGTGGAAAACACACAGAGATACTGAGATACATTTTAAAATGGAAACTAAAAGTGATGAGGCTTGTGCAGAGACTAAAGGGAACAAGTAATCAACCAAAAATGCACGTTCAGGGAGTCGGAATGATGTCATCCGGAGACCATGGGTGTGGGAGCAGACGGCACCCAGCGAGCTGCGGACACAGGCCTCACTCCTGAAGCGAGGGCCCTGCGACGTGTGACACCCGCTGTGGGTGTGCGGTGGTGCCCCCTCACCGGAAGTCCCCCCTCCACCGGAGGTCCCCCCTCACCGGAGGTCCCCCCTCACCGGAGGTCCCCCCTCCACCGGAGGTCCCCCCTCCACCAGAGGTCCCCCCTCACCGGAGGTCCCCCCTCCACCGGAGGTCCCCCCTCACCGGAGGTCCCCCCTCACCGGAGGTCCCCCCTCCACCAGAGGTCCCCCCTCACCGGAGGTCCCCCCTCACTGGTGGTCCCTGCTGCTCCGTGAGGCCATTCATGCAAGACCCAGGCCTGGGGCTGTGTCCTGGCTCGGTGAGAGGGCCCGTGTCCTGCTGGCCTGGCCAGGCTCCCCAGCAGGAGCCGGGCCTGGCTCCCACAGGAACGGAGCCTCCCCACTCCTGGGCCTGGGCCTGCGCCTGGGCGCGAGCTGGGCACCGGGCCCGGCCCGCCTGGCGCTGGGTGGACGCCGTTTGCAGAGCGCCTCCTCGGACAGCGGGCGGGGAAGGAGGGAGGCCTGGGCCGCCCGCTCCTCTGTGGGTCAGGAGTGTGCGCCATGGCCTGGACCCCTCTTCCCAGCACTCCCCTCCCTGCTCAGGTAGGAACGGCTCCTGAGACCAGTCTCAATGGTCAGTTTCTCTCAGCTAACGGTCAGTTTCCTAAGAAGCTCTGTCCGGTCCTGGCCGTCTCTGAGTGTCTGTCTGTGGCTCCTCCGCCAGCCTGTGTGACTCAGCCCGCCTCCCCCGCAGGTCCAGGCACAGGAAACAGGCTCACCCGCCCCCCAGCAGGGGCGCCCGGTTGGAGGCTTTGCTGGAAGAGGGAGCAGAGGGCGAGGAGACCTGCCCGTGCCTCCTGGGGCTCACCTGCCGCAGGGAGTCCCAGGGCTCCGGGTCCAGGCCACACCTCTGATCCAAAGCCACCTGGGCGAGCACAGATGCTCTGCACATCACAGGGCTGTTACTGTGAGAGCCTGCAGCGTTCAGCCCACAGGACGGGAGGCGGCGTCTCCTGCTCCCCCAGTGGGCACAGCCCCTCTCCCCCCGCTCCTCCAGCTGTGACTCTGCCGTCAGATCTCCACTGCACCCACTTCTTCTTGGACCCTAGTCCCGGCAATGTCACATCCTTGTCTTCATTCCGAGCAACGATTAGATTTATTTACTGCTCTGATTCTTACTATGTTCATGGTTTTTACAAGCAGAATTTTCCAGATCAGAGATAAAATTTCCCATGGGGACATTTGAGGTCAAATCAGGTTGGTTCGGGCAATGCCAGGACAGGGCTGAGGAGTGTCCCAATGTGCCTGTCTTCCTGCTATGCCGACTGTGTGAGACGAGCCACAGGCAGCAGTGAACCGTGTTCCCTCAGCAGCAGAGCACAGCCAGAAGCTTGGCATCAACACCGAAACCATTTGTGACAGCAGCCGGCTCCTGCCTCCTCGGCCGGCTCCACACTGCTGTCGCGCCCGGGGCTGTGCACGGATCTCCCTCAGCTGGTCCCTCAGCATCCGAGTCGGGCACCTACCCCCTCCTTGGGGGTCTGGCCAGGCCGTTCCATGGGACGTGCTTCTCATTCCACTTTGTCAGTTTATTTTGTTCCTTACATTCCACCAATCTGAAATGTGCCAAAGGGGGTGCAATGTTCCCAAATTCTTTTTTTAAAAATATATATTTTATTGATTTTTTACAGAGAGGAAGAGAGAGGGATAGAGAGTTAGAAACATCGATGAGAGAGAAACATCAATCAGCTGCCTCTTGCACACCCCCCACTGGGGATGTGCCCGCAACCAAGGTACATGCCCTTGACCAGAATCGAACCTGGGACCTTTCAGTCTGCAGGCTGATGCTCTATCCACTGAGCCAAACCAGTTCAGCCCCAAATCCTTTCAGGGGCCATGTGGACCAAGCCACCTAAGGCCATTGACCTGGCTCACATCTCTGGGGGAAGACGAGGAAACAGACTTGCCCACTCCACACGGGGTGTTGGTAAGACAGAGGCAGGTGTAGAAACGGCCAGTGGGCCCGGGGAAGATGCTAAACGTCGTTAGTCATCCAGGAAATGCAAACCCAAACCACCAGGAGATGCCACGCCCCCACAGGGCTATAATCACTTAAATATATATATATATATATTTCAGAGAGGAAGGGAGAGGAGCGAGAGATAGAAACATCAGTAACGAGAGAATCATTGACCGGCTGCCTCCTGCACGTCCCCTCACTAGGGATGGAGCCCGCAACCCAGGCCTGTGCTCTGACTGGGAATCAAACCTTGACCTCCTGGTTCATAGGTGGATGCTCAACCACTGCGCCATGCTGGCCAGGCAATCCTGTGTGTTTTGAATAATTGTTAAAGATATCCAGATATTTAAAATTACCATCTCCCCAGTTAGTCATCCTATATAATAAAAGGATAATATGTTAAGTGTCCGACCGATTGGTTGACTGTTCAATCTACTGCTCAACCAGTCGCTATGATGTGCACTGACCAACAGGGGGCAGACACTCCGGTAGGTTAGCTTTCTGCTGGGGTCTGGCTGAGAGGGCCAGACACGCCCTGGAGCCCTCCCACAGTCCCTCCCTGGCCGGCCAGCCCCCACTGGCCCGGTTGGAATTGGAATAGATGGCTCTGATTGGCCTTGATTGCCGGCCAGACCGAGGGAACCCACCTGTGTGCAAATTCGTGCATCAGATCTCTAGTCTAACTATATAAAAGGTTAATATGCTAAGTGTCCTTCCCACTATCTGACCAGTCGTTATGACACGCACTGACCACCATGGGGCAGACACTCAGCACAGGAGCTGCTCTGAGGCACACTTGCCATTTACAGAGAAACGGCAGCATGGACCTGGCGGACAAAGCAACCCTCTGCTTCCCCCAAGTGGGACACAGGCCTCACCACCACTCTGGAGCAACACCCACCAGACTGCAGCCAACACTGCCGAGACCCCAGGCCAGCTGGAACTGGCTCCGGGAATGATGTCCATAAGAACACCCACTTCCTCTCCCTAGCGACTAGCCTCCTTGCAGATTCTTCAGCCCAGGAACACGACCTGCTTTATAGCCAGGTGCAAACACTTCACAGTTTAACTAAATGTCTGTGAAGCGTTTTCCCATGCCTCATCTCATTTGATCCTCAGAGAAGTTCTGGAGTAGGGAGATAGGAGAGTCGAGGGAATACTATTTTCTTTTCATTAGCCAGAAAACAGAGATTTAGAAAGTTTAGAAACTTGATCTGACTGAAAAGAAGTAAGAAATGGTGGACCTTGAAAATGACTTCAGGTTTTCTCACTGCAGAGAATATAGTCAAACACTGCTGCAGTTACATATTTTACCCTTTGTTCTCCCTGCGTGATCTACAATAATAATCTGCTTCGTGTTGATATTTACTGCTGTGTTGCTGACAATTACCTGAAAGAGAAGTTGGGGTGCTTCATTGGGCTGGAAAAGTTTAGCTGCATCAGAAAGCAGGTCTAATTAAGCAAGTTTGATACATATATATATATATATATATATACGGCTAAGTTGACTTGTTCATGTGTGATACATATATAGCTCTTGCTGGTGCCAATTGCACATGTGTGTTTCCATCTGTCATTGCTGATCGTGAATTTGCTTGACACTTCTATTATAGAGAAAGGGCGAATAGTGATATTAAAATATTTCTTCTAATTAATTTCCTTTCACTGTGCATGAATCTGTGTGCTGGACCACTAGTATATCAATAAGAAGATATCCAGAGCTTCTAAAACAAATGAAACACTAATTATTCTTACAAATTTTAGAGAGAATAATTTATTCCCTTTCTTTGCATAACCCTCAAAAAACAATTCCCACAAGTGGCTAAAACAACTAGAAAAGGTGGCTCAAAGCTGTCTCTAACTTTCCTAAGACATAAATAAAGTCGCTCCGGTTCCCAAGGCCCAGCAAACTAAACACTGTTAACTAAGCCGTCGTGAACAGTGTGTGGCCTTTGATTTGCCTTAGCCAGTCGAGGGGAGTTCATGCTGTGGCACATGCTCCGTGTGAGGCCTCATGGGGACCCCAGGCGAAGGGAACAGTGTGACTAAGCTGGAAGGACACGGACCAGCTCTCCAAAAACAGCCGACTAGGCTCCGGCCCCTGGCTCTAAGCTCCCATCATCCTTTGTTTGTGACACCTGTCTGTTTCCGTTGGTTTCCACGTTCTGTCTGGAGTGTTAACGCTGCTGCACAGCCACTGTCACGCCCGGCGGTTCAGCAACTCATCCCGCAATGAAAAGGGAAATAGAGACCTCCCCTGGGCGGACTACAGAGTGCATCTAAACATGTGCTCTGATCGTAGCAAGATGGCGAGCAGGACCAAACCCGGACCTCGTGAGTCAGGCCTGTGGCCTGAGGTCTGTGCTGGTCGAAGGAGGCCGGAGAGCAGCTGCTGACATCTGCCCAGCTCTGCGTCCTGAGGCCGCACAGGACAGGGGCCTGCGGGCTCGCGGCCAGGCCTCTGCGTTCCGCTGGACATGAAACTCTCACAGACCATCAGCCTCGGAGGTCGCCCTGAGACCAGGATGAATAAAACAAAGCCAGGCTCTGACAGTTAACCCAAGAGCAACACGGAGTGCCAACCACGGCCCTGTCCTGCTTTCTTTTCTTTTAAAAAAAAATATATATATATATATATATATATTTTATTGATTTTTTACAGAGAGGAAAAGAGAGGGATAGAAAGTTAGAAACATCGATGAGAGAGAATCATCGATCAGCTGCCTCTTGCACACCCCCCACTGGGGATGTGCCCGCAACCAAGGTACATGCCCTTTACCGGAATCGAACCTGGGACCTTTCAGTCCGCAGGCCGATGCTCTATCCACTGAGCCCGTCCCTGCTTTCTGACAGCATTCCATCTAGGCTGAATTCCTGGCTCCCTGAGCCCTCCACCAATCACCCCTAGCCGCGAGGCCTCCCAGGCTCTTCCTAACCCCTCCCGCCCAGCGCCTGCCCCTGGGTGTGCTCCCTCCTGCAGCCGGTCAGAGCTCAGGGCCCTCAGCGCACCGGTCCTGGTGAGAGGCTGGGGACTCAATGGAAATGCTACACGGAGCTGCGAGGGGGCTGGCAGGGCTCCCACACCTCCGCCCCCCACCCTGTCCATGCACTAGTGACCTGCACGCCTCGCTTTACCCAAATGCACAACACCGGAGCATCCCATCACAAAGGGGTGATGAGAACAATAATGAGAAGAGGCAAAAAATAGCAAAAGACAACAAAGAGTGCCTGTTTCTACTTCTCCTTACAATGGCAAATTATTCCAATCTCAACTCGAGATCTGGGGTCTGAGTCCAGGTGTCGCTGCCGCAGGCAGGGCTCCGCAGGTCACAGGGGCCACGCTCGCTCAGGCGGGCTCACCCTCCCGGTGTGGAGAGCGGCCCACAGACCTGCTCCCCCTCCTCCTCACCAGGGAGCTCGGCCAGTCGCCCAGCCCCCTCTCCTACCCTGAATGGAAGTACCACGTTAGCTTTACTGTGTATGTGACCACCCCCTGCTGGGCCCACAGAGTGTCTCCTAATGCCCTCGGGAGAGGGAGCGGGCGGCCAGCCCGCCTCTGTCTGGGCCTGGGCCGCCTCCGGTTCACTCTGCCGGTGAGTGACCTCAGATGTCGCCTCCACCTCAATCCCGCGTGATTTACCCGGGACCGGGGATGGACTGTGTTAGTTCACCCAGCACCTTAGCATTCTTTCAGTTAACGAGGTGGCTGTGGTAAAGTACGCGCAGCATGCCATTTGCTGTTTGCCTATTTCCAGTGTCCAGTTCTTCGGCGTTTCGCACGCTCACAGTGCAGTTCGAGTCAGCGGCATCACAGGGGAGCGAGGTGCTTGCCCTCCCCTCTCCCCTCCCCCATCACTCACGGAGATCCCTCTGCTCAACGCACAGGAAGCTGGGGGACGCAGTCACCTGCACCGAGGTGGAGGTGGGACCAGGGAAGCAGCAGGGATGGTGCCACAGCCCCACGGCCCTGCCATGGCAGCTGAGCCCGGGCCCAGCCAGACAGTGGGGATGGCAGGTGAGGCCCACGACTCTGCCCCACCCTCCCAGCCCAACGATGGAGAAAGAAGGCGGCAGCCACTGTGCCCACCACTGCCCGGCTGTGCCATGCTCGGTGGCAGAAGTGGAGGCAGCGCAAGTGACTCAGGCGTCCCAGCTGCAGGGCCCTGGGCAGCAGAGCAGCAAGATACTCCTGCCCCCACCGTTGGTGCAGAGATCCCGACGCCCCAGGAGCAGCAGGACACAGGCTGTCCTGGCGCCCGTGGTGACACCCGCGACTGCAGGAAATGCGTGACAGAGGGCGCCTGGGAGCCTCTGCCCGGCCAGGAGGGTGGGAGCACTAGCTCTCCAATGTAAGGAAGAGCAGGCAGAACAAGAAAAGATCGGTGCTGCAGCGCCACCTGGCGAAGGCAAAAGAAAGGCCTCTTCCTACAAACTTGCTGAATAGTTAAATGCAACAAAATGCGCCTAAGTAACAAGTGTCTGCCGCCTCAAATGTGCGGGCAGAACAACAACCCATCGAGAAGAACCACGAATGATCGCAGGAACACTGCCTCACAGAAAGGCCGTGCAATTCTCTGGAAACCAAACTCCAGCGCAGAAGCTGCAATGTAAATGACAGGGAATTAAATGTAGCTCTCTCTCCTAGAATGACACAATAAGGTATAGGAAATGAGAAAGGCAGTTCAGTGAGTTCAGGAATAAAATTAATGAGCAGAAGTAGTACGTTACCAAAGAGATTTAAACTCTGAGAAATAAACAAGTTCTGGAGCTGATAAACTCAATAAATAAGATGAAAAATTCATTAGAAAGCCATGGAAACAGAGCAGACCATGGGGAGAGAGTAGCAAGCTTGAAGATAGAAATAGAAATGTCCTGTGGAAGAGAGAAATAGGGCTTTTTAATGAGGGAACTCTACGAGAGCTAGCTGGCTCTGTTCGAAAGGCCACAGAAGGGTCATGGGAATCAGAAGAAGAGAGGGAGAAGGGGTCAGAAACTGCTTGGAGAAATAACAGAAAGAACTTCTCAAAACTGGGGCGTGGGCAGGGCATAAAAGTACAAGAAGCTAATAGAACACCTGGTTGTCTCAACAAAAAAGACCTTCTCCCGGACATATTAAAACAGCGACAATGTTTATAGTAAAGAGAGAATTCCGGAGGAAAGATGGCGGAAGAACAGATGGGAGGATTCTGAGCCCAGTCCCGAAGCAGAAAGAGAGAGCAGCTGATGGTGTTGAGCTGTGAGTGTTTATTAACAACCTGGGAGACAGCGAACCCCAGAAGAAACGGCTGAGGGGCCGCTGACAGAGGTACCCCGCACAGGGAGGCACCCACGCGGGCTGCATCCCTTCCCGGAGCTACCTGCCGGCTTGGACGGGGAAACCTCGCCATCTTGAGAGGAAGATAGGATCTTGTCAGAGGCCTGAATATCCACAGCCGCACCGACCACCAAGCAGCTGTGATCCCCAGAACGCGGATCCCAGGCGGCGCGAACACCCGGCCCCACAGGAGTGCCCCACTGCTCGGCAAGAAGGTCAGTTTTCCCCCGAGAGGGTGGAGAGCGGTCGTGGCGAAGAAAAAGGGCTGTGCGCGCACAGGGCGCGCGGAAGCTGGAGACAAGGGCGGCGATTATAAGTGATTAAAAGTGGAAGCCCCAGTGTTGGGTGGGTGTCACCCGTGAAAGTGGACGGGGCTCCTAACAGGGGAGATATCTAAAGAGCAACACATTTGGATCTGCCGCGGAGGGATATCGGACAGTAGCGGGAGATTGCAGTTGCTTGGACCTGCCCCTCCCCCCTCCGTAGATCCTGCTTCAGAGAGGACTGAAAAAAAAAAAAAAAAAAAAAGCTGAGAGGCTCTAGAGTCCGGGAAGTCAACCTAGAAACACTGCCCCCAGAGGCTAATTTACAAATTGACTCTAGTGTAATAAAAACAAAGCAAAACCGCCCTGAAAATCAGGACTGGATCATAACAATAGAGGAAGCCAACGACCTTCATTACTGCAAATTTTATTTAAATTTAAATTTTTTTTTTTTTTTAATTTTTAAATTTTTGTTTTTTATTTTTGTTCTCATTATTTGCAACATTTACTCAAGAAACTTTTTTTTTCTCACTTGATTTTATCTTTATAATTACTACATTGTATACGTAATCAACACTATTACTGCTACTAATTTACTTTTTTCATCTTATTTTCTTTTGTTTATTTTTATTATTTTTTTTTTCATCATAGTATATATATATATATATATATATATATATATATATATATTTTTATTTCAGGATTACTGTCCTACAGTCTTTATCTATCTTTCCTTCTCCAACGCTTTATTCTATCTCAACCCTACCTTTATGCCTTCACCCTCTTTCTGATCTTTTCCTTTGCTACACCGTTTATCTTAACCCTTCCTGCTCTAGATTTTCCCCATTCCTTCTGTCTATTCCCTCCTAAAACTTCACCCCACTTGTATATATCTAATTTCCAACTACCTGCTCCAAGCCCATTCACACCTCCCTTGCAGTTGTCCTAAAAACAAAACAAAACAAAAAAAACAGTCTTTCTCTCTAACTCTTTGAAGTTGTATGTTAAATGGTAACTATACTGAAGTTGTATGCTTTTTTTTTTATAAGATTAATTTGTCTATTCTTTTGGTTTGATTGTATGTTGATGTTAGCTGGGTTCTAGTCAACTTTATTGGTGGTTATTAATATTACAAACACATTTCTATTCAGTGCCTTGCGTGTTGTACCTGGTTGTGTTGTATTTTGTGCCTTTAAATCAAAGCAGAAGAGAGAGAACTACACAACCAGACATCCTAAATAATGGGGAGACCCAAAACCAGCCCGCATATGAAAGAAAAGCAGGCTTCACCAGAAAAGGAAGCAAATGAGCTAGAAGCAAGCAACCTATCAGAGCAAGAATTCAGAGTAATGATCATAAGATGGCTAAAAAGAATGGAAGACAAATTTGATAATATGAGTAAGAACCAAGAGGAAATGAAAAATGACATCGCTACTGTAAAGAACTCAATAGAAAGCATCAAGAGTAGATTAGAAGAGGCAGAGGACCGCATCAGCGAGCTAGAAGACAAGATGGAAAAAAATACCCAATTAGAACAGCTTCTGGAAAAAAAAATTAAAAAACAGGAGGAAAGTCTAAGGGAACTTTGGGACAATACAAAACAAAACAATATTAGAATAATAGGGGTTCCAGAAGGAAAGGGAATTGAGGAAGACATGGAAAACGTATTTCAAGAAATAATGACAGAAAACTTTCCTGAGATAGAGAAGAAAAAACCCACACAAATCCAAGATGCTCGCAGAGTCCCAAGCAAAATGAACCCCAGAAAACCGACCCCTAGACACATTATAATTAAGCTGGCAAACACCAACGACAAAAAAAGAATTTTAAAAGCAGCCAGAGAGAGACAGAAAGTTACATATAAAGGAACCCCCATCAGACTAGCAACTGACTTCTCCACCGAAACTTATCAGGCCAGGAGGGAATGGGATGAAATATACAAAGTCATGCAAAGGAAGGGTCTGAATCCAAGAATACTGTACCCTGCAAGGCTATCAATCAAAAGTGAAGGTGAAATCAGGAGCTTCCCAGACAAAGACAGACTAAGGGAATTTATCTCCACCAAACCAGCAATGCAAGAAATGCTAAAGGGTCTACTGTAAAATTAAAGAAATAGAAAGCAAAGAAGGAACACAGGGGTATAGAATAAAGATGGCATCAAATAAGTATCTATCAATAATAACCTTAAATGTAAATGGACTAAATGCTCCAATCAAAAGACATAGGGTAATGGATTGGATAAGAAAACAAGACCCATATATCTGTTGTCTACAAGAAACCCACCTCAGGAAAAAAGATGCACACAGACTGAGGGTGAAGGGTTGGAAAAAGGTTTACCAGGCAAATGGAAATGAAAAAAAAGCTGGGGTAGCAATACTTATATCTGACAAACTAGATCTCAGAGTGAAGGACATAACAAGGGATAATGAAGGCCACTTCATAATACTAAAGGGAGCAATCCAACAAGAAGAAATAACCCTGGTAAATATATATGCACCCAACACGGGAGCACCCCAATATATAAAAAAACTGCTGGAGGACATTAAGGGAGAGATTAATAGCAATACAATCATAGTAGGAGATTTTAATACCCCACTGTCACCCTTTGACAAATCATCTAAACAAAAAATCAGCAAAGAAATATCAATTCTAAATGACTCGCTAGACCAGATGGAATTAGTCGACATCTTCAGAACATTCCACCCCAAAGCCACAGAATATACATTTTTCTCAAGTGCACATGGGACATTCTCAAAGATAGACCACATTTTGGGACATAGGCAAAGTCTCTTCAAATTCAAGAAGATAGAAATCATATCAAGCATCTTCTCAGATCATAGTGGCATAAAACTGGAAATTAACTACAATGAAAAAAATCCAAAGAAATCAAACACATGGAGACTAAACAGCATGCTTTTAAACAAGGACTGGGTTACTAGAGAAATCAAGGAAGAGATTAAAAACATCCTGGAAACAAATGACAATGAAAACACAACTATCCATAATCTATGGGACACAGCAAAAGCAGTTTTGAGAGGAAAGTTCATATCCCTACAAGCCTATTGCAAGAAACTAGAAAAAATGGTAACAAATGATCTAACTCTACAACTCAAAGAGTTAGAAAAAGAGCAACAAGAAAACCCCAGTGTAAGCAGAAGGAAAGAAATAACAAAAATCAGAGCGGAGATAAATGACATTGAGACCAAAGAAACAATACATAAGATCAACAAAACCAAGAGCTGGTTCTTTGAAAGAATAAACAAGATAGATGGTCCTCTAGCCAGGCTAACCAAGAAACAAAGAGAGAGGACCCAAATAAACAAAATCAGAAACGAAAGAGGTGAAATAACAACAGACCCTACCGAAATACAACGGATTGTTACAAAATACTACGAACAACTCTATTCCAACAAACTGAACAACCTGGAGGAAATGGACATATTCCTAGAAAAATACAAACTTCCAAAACTCAATCAGGAAGAATCTAAAAATCTCAATAGGCCAGTGACTTGGGAAGAAATTGAAACAGTCATCAAAAAGCTTCCAATAAACAAAAGCCCAGGAGCAGATGGCTTCACAGGAGAGTTTTACCAAACATTCAAGGAAGAACTAAAACCTATCCTCCTCAGACTATTCCAAAAAATTCAAGAGGAAGGAACACTTCCAAACTCCTTCTATGAAGCTAGCATCACCCTAATACCAAAACCAGATAAAGACAACTCAATGAAAGAGAATTACAGGCCAATATCCCTCATGAACATAGATGCCAAAATTCTCAACAAAATTCTAGCAAATCGGCTCCAGCAGAGCATCACAAAGCTCATACACCATGACCAAGTCGGATTTATTCCAGGAATGCAAGGTTGGTTCAATATCCGCAAATCAATAAATGTGATACATCACATAAACAAATTGAAAGATAAAAATCATATAGTCATATCAATTGATGCAGAAAAAGCATTTGATAAAATCCAACACCCTTTCCTGATAAAAACTCTCAACAAGGTGGGAGTACAAGGATCATACCTCAACATAATAAAAGCTATATACCATAAACCCACTGCCAACATCATACTCAATGGGCAAAAACTAAAACCATTCCCTCTAAGAACAGGAACAAGACAGGGATGCCCACTATCACCACTCCTCTTTGACATAGTACTGGAAGTACTAGCCATTGCAATTAGACAAGAGGAGGAAATAAAAGGCATCCAAATTGGAAAAGAAGAAGTAAAGTTATCCTTATTTGCAGATGACATGATATTGTATATAAAAAACCCAAAAGACTCCATTAAAAAACTAATTGACTTAATAAATGAATTTGGCAATGTAGCAGGATACAAAATCAACACCAAGAAATCTATGGCATTTCTATACACCAACAGCGAACTTATAGAAACTGAGACCAAAAAAGCAATTCCATTTACCATTGCACCAAAAAAATTAAGATACCTAGGAATAAACTTAACTAAGGAAGTAAAGGACCTATATGCGGAAAACTACACGACACTGAAAAAAGAGATAGAGGAAGATGTAAACAGATGGAAGAACATACCATGTTCATGGATTGGTAGAATCAACATCATCAAAATGTCCATACTTCCTAAAGCAATCTATAGGTTCAATGCACTCCCCATTAAAATACCAACGGCATATTTCACTGACCTAGAAAGAACTCTCCAAAAGTTCATTTGGAACAATAAAAGACCCCGAATAGCCACAGCAATTCTGAGAAAGAAGAGTAAAGTAGGAGGGATCTCAATACCAGACTTCAAACTGTATTACAAAGCCACTGTTCTCAAAACAGCCTGGTACTGGCACAAGAACAGACATATAGATCAATGGAATCGAATCGAGAACCCAGTTATCAACCCAAATCACTATGCTCAATTAATATTTGACAAAGGAGGCATGAACATACAATGGAGCCAAGACAGTCTCTTCAATAAATGGTGTTGGGAAAATTGGACAGATACATGCAAAAGAATGAAACTAGATCACCAACTTACACCATACACAAAAATAAACTCAAAATGGATACAGGACTTAAACATCAGACGGGAAACCATAAAAATACTAGAAGCATCCACAGGCAACAAAATCTCAGACATATGCCAAAAGAACTTCTTCACTGATACTGCTCCTAGGGCAATGGAAGCTAAAAAGAAAATAAACAAATGGGACTACATCAAAATAAAAAGCTTTTTTACAGCGAAAGAAACCATCAACAAAACAACAAGAAAGCCCACGGTGTGGGAGAACATATTTGCAAATGTTACCACTGATAAAGGTTTAATCTCCATCATCTACAAACAGCTTATACATCTAAATAAAAAGAAGATGAATGATCCAATTAAAAAATGGGCAATGGACCTAAATAGAATATTTTCAAAAGAAGACAGAAGGAAGGCCAAAAGGCACATGAAAACATGCTCAAAGTCACTAATTATCCGAGAGATGCAAATCAAAACAACAATGCGGTACCATCTCACACCTGTCAGAATGGCCAACATCAACAAATCAACAAACGACAAGTGTTGGCGAGGTTGTGGAGAAAAAGGAACACTCGTGCATTGCTGGTGGGAATGCAGACTGGTGCAACCACTGTGGAGAACAGTGTGGAGTTTCCTCAAAAAATTGAAAATGGAACTCCCATTTGACCCAGCAATCCCACTGCTAGGAATATATCCCAAGAAGCTAAAAACACCAATCAGAAAGGATATATGCACCCCTATGTTCATAGCAGCACAATCTACAATAGCTAGAATCTGGAAACAGCCCAGGTGCCCGTCAGCAGATGATTGGATCCAAAAACAATGGTACATCTACACAATGGAATACTATGCTGCCATAAAAAAAAAAGGAATTCTCATCATTTGCAGCTACCTGGATAGAACTAGAGAACATCATGCTGAGTGAAATAAGCCAGTCAATGAAAGAGAAATACCACATGGCCTCACTCATTTATGGGTATTAAAGAACATTATAAACTGACAAACCAAAAGTCAGATATAAAGACAGTAAAGCAACAAGCAGACTGTAAAATTACAGCAGGGACAGTAGGGAGATCTGGGGGGATAAGAGATCAACCGAAGGACTTGTATACATGCATATAAGTACAACCAATGGACATAAAACTCTGGGGAGGGAGGGTATGTACGGGAGGGGGGGAGTTAAAATATGTACACAGATAATAATTCAATAAAAAAATATTAAAAAAAAAAAGAGAGAATTCCAAAGTCAGCCAAGGGGGAGAAAAGAATCGCAGAGAAAGGAAACCCCTATCTGGCTGTCATCAGATCTCTCAGCAGAAACTACAGACTAGGGCAGGGTGGAATGTCATGTTCAAAATAGTGAAAGATGAAAGCTGCCAGCCAAGAAAAATCTCTCTAACATGGTTCTACTCCAGTTATGGAGGAGAAATAAAGGCTTTCCCAGACAAACAAAAGTTGAGTTGTTCACAAAAAACCTTCTGGACATGAAATGTTGGAAGGAGCTTTACTGCCAGAAAGAAGGCAAAAGTACACCACACTGAGTAGGATGACAGAATCCAAAAAGTGGAACTCTATTACAGACCAGGGTGTCAAACACAATTACAGCATAAAGGGCAAAGGGGGGAAAGCATGATAGCTACAGCCACTTCATTCGGTAACAAACGCCCAGCATAAAGGATGGTCTGTGACAACGAGAAGGAGGGAAGGAAAAGGCCTGAAGTTGTACAGGCAAAAGGAGACGACATGCTATTGTCTATGTAAACCTCAGGATAACCACGGGACAGAAACGTAGAGCAGAGACATAAAACATTTAACAAAGGAAAGTGGGGGGAAATTATACAAAACCACCAAACTAAAAGGGAAGACACAGGGTAGAGCAACAATGAAGAGAGAACCAAGCTGGTGGCGTAGGTAAATGCCTGTCTCACCGCCTCCCATAACTACACCAACATTACAATTAAAATACAGAACCTAAAATAAATAAATAAATAAATAAATAAATAAATAAATAAAATAAATAAAATACAGAACCTCTGAAAGTGGGCTGAGTGGAAGTCTTACAACTAAAGAAGCAAAGAAGGAAGCGCACTGAGACAGTCGGAGGGTCGGAGGCATGGAGCAGGACGGTCCAGCACCCACGTGTGCCGTTTTATCAATCGGGAGGGAGATCATCTCAGCGAGGTCTCCATGAGGAAGGAGCAAGGGGTCCCAGCCCCACACCAGACCCCAGCCCAGGGTCCGAGAGCTGGGAAGAGAAGTCCCCAAAACTATAGGCTGTAAAACCAATGGGGATTGTAGCTGAGTGACATGGAGGCTGGTGGAGACCCAGCTGCTTCTCTTAAAGGGCCAGCACATGAGCTTACTTGAACTCACTCCATCTGAGCTCCAGTGCCAACCGCCAGGTGGCAGCTCTGGGGGACCCAGACACATAGGAGGAGGAACTGGATTGTCTGGCATCGAGGCAGGAACTTGGGGTGGCTTTCTCCCAGATGGAGGTGCTTGCAGGGGTCACTGTGCCTGTGCTGAGACCTCCCGGTTTCAGGGCTGACTGGCAGCCATTTATGTTTGCTCCACTCTGGTGATTCCCTGAGATCCCACTCCAACCAGTTTGCAGCCCCACCCAACCTGCATGCAGTGGCTTTTGCATGTGAATGGCTTGTCCTTGCTCAGGCTTCAGACTTTGCTAAAATCTCTCAAACAAGCAACAGCTTGGTCAGGGTGCCCCAAACCCATCAGTAAAAGGCCCAAGACCTGGTACTAGCCCCAGCCTGCCTTACTTAACAGCTGGGCCTCACCTGGGCACCTCCTAACCCAATAGAAATAAGAAGAATCTGAAGATCTTTCCGTAGCTTCTGCCAGGTGGCCCAGGCAGTGACTGACTTCCCACCTCCCAGGAGACCCAAGAGCCAGTGCATCCACTGATCAGTGTCAGAACACACAAGCTTACAACTCTACACATCCACAAGTGACACACTCCAGGGCAAACTCAGTGAGCACCAAGCCCTACTGAAGCAAGTCCTGCTCCATTGGGGTGTCTCCTGCACAGCATCTCTTCCACTGTAGTCACAACTGGTCCTCACAGCCAACTGGCCTGGCAGTCAATTCCTCCCAGTGATACAAACAGATATCAAGGCCCAATACAATAAGACTGTGCACACAGCCCACAAAGGGGTATACCTAGAATGTCCAGCTCAGGGGGTGGGGGAGGCTAAGCCACTGAACCCTAAAGAACACCTACTGTTCAAGGCCCCCTACCAATTCTAGGAGACACAGCAGCTCTACCTAATACATAGAAACAAACACAGGGAAGCAGCCAAAATGCAGAGACAAAGAACATGTCACAAATGAAAGAAATGGAAGAAAGAAAATATAGAGTTCAAAACAATAATCATAAGGTTACTCAAGAATCTTCTTGAGACCTCCAAGAGACTTCGTGAGACTTTCAAGGATCTTCGTGAGAATGCCAAAAATAAAAAATAAAAAAATAGAAAAGGACCAGTCAGAAACTAAGCATACAAGTGACTGAAATAAAGAATAATATACAGGGATTCAAGAGTAGAGTAGAGGATTCCAAGAATCAAATCAATGATTTGGAATATGAGGAAGTAAAACACACCCAATCAGAAGAAAAAAAAAATCCAAAAATATGAAGATAGTGTAAGGAACTGCTGGTACAACTTCATGTGTACTAACATTTGCATTATGGGGGTGCCAGAAGAAGAGAGAGAACAGAATATTAAAAATCCATTTGAAGAAATAATGTCAGAAAACTTCCCCTACCTGGTGAAAAAAATAGATTTACATGTCCAGGAAGCACAGAGAGTCCAAAACAAGAGGAAGCCAAAGAGGCCCACACCAAGACACATAATTTTTAAAATCCCAAGGGTTAAAGACAAAGTAGCAAGAGAAAAGTAGCAAGAGAAAAGCAGTTAGTTACCTAACATACGATTGTCAGCTGATTTCACAACAGAAACTTTGAAGAGCCGAAACCGAAACCGGTTTGGCTCAGTGGATAGAGCGTCAGCCTGCGGACTGAAGGGTCCTGGGTTTGATTCCAGTCAAGGGCATGTACCTTGGTTGTGGGCACAATCCCAGTGCGGGGTGTGCAAGAGGCAGTTGATCGATGTTTCTAACTTTCTATCCCTCTCTCTTCCTCTCTGTAAAAAATCAATAAAATATATTTTTTTAAAAAAGAAACTTTGAAGGACAGAAGGAATTAGCAAGAAATATTCAAAGTGAGGAATAGCAAGGACCTACAACCAAGATTACTCTATTCAGCAAAGCTATCATTTAGAATTGAAGGTCAGATAAAGAGCTTCCCAGATAAAACAATGCTAAAGGAGTTCATCACCAGAACACCAGTATGAAATGTTGAAGGTATTATTTAAGAAGAGGAAGAAGAAAAAGATAAAGATAAAAAATATGATCAACAAAATGGCAACAAATACATACCTATCAACAATTGAATCTAAAAATCAAAATAAATGAATAAGAAATCTGTTAAACAGAATAAACTGATGAATAAAATAGAATCAGAGGCGTGGAAATAGAACACACACGATTCTCTGAGGGAAGAGGGGTGGGGGGACAGGAAGAAATTAAACAAAGATCTTATATTCATACTAGAGGCCCGGTGCACAAAATTCATGCATGGGTAGGGTCCCTAGGCATTTCTTAACAGCCTTAAGGAAGAATCTGACAGCTACACAATAATAGTAAGAGATTTTAACACCTCACTTACACCAATGGATAGATTCCCCAGACAGAGTGAACAAGGAGACATTCATTTTAAATGATACATTAGAATATATATATATATATATATATATATATATATATTCCATCTAACAGCACCAGACTGCATTCTTCTCAAATGCACATGTAACATTCTCAAAGATAGACTATATATTGGAAAACAATACAAGTTTCAAAAAGGTAAAAAGATTGATGCCCTACCTGGTTTGATTCAGTGGATAGAATGTCAGCCTTTAGACTGAAGGGTCCTAGGTTCGATTCTGGTCAAGAGCTTGGTCCCCAGTAGGGAGCATGCAGGAGGCAGCCGATCAATGAATCTCATCTTTGATGTTTCTATCTCTCTCTCTCCCTCTTCCTTCCTCTCTAAAAGCAATCAAAAAGAAGAAAGACAAGAAAAAAGATAAGATTAAAATCATATCAAGCATCTCTTTTAAAAAATACTTTCCCCTCAAAGTTTTTTTTTATTGATTTCAAAGAGAGGAAAGGATCGGGCCTAAACCAGCAGTCGGAAGAGGGAGAGATGGAAGCATTGATGATGAGAGAGAATCATTGATTGGCTGCTTCCTGCACGCCACAAACACGAAAGTGGCCATGACTTCTTTCGTGTCTGACAGGAAGAGCTGTGGAAGCTCGGGGCATCCTCACAGTGACCAGTGTGGCGAGAGCCCTGCACCCCACAGCTTCTCTCCTTTGTGCAGCAGACACAGCTCCTCCTTCTACAGAGACTGGAGCACCTTCCAGACCTTTCCTTCTCTTCAGAACACCAGGCTCTGTGGGTGTGTTCTTTGTTGAATTGAGATTGATGCTCCATGTTCTTAAATAAACTGAAGGCTCCATCGCCATTGGGGGCGTGCAGTAGGCAGCCAATTGGTTGCATCTCTCATCGCTGATGTTTCTGTCTCTCTCCCTCTCCCTTCCTCTCTGAAATAAATAAAAATGTTTAAAAAGATAAACAGACCAGGATAGTGCTTTATCTATGTAATTGCCTTTCTATATAAGTGCATAGTTATTTTAATAGTGATGACCAGGCTCCTGGCAACTAACTGGACCCAAATTAATAAACAGAGACTCCCAGCTGCTCCTGAAGCCCGCCTCTCTCCAGCTTAGGGTAGAAGCCTGCCCTGAACTGCCTGCTGCTGGCCCCGCCTCCTGAGCCCACAGTGGGACTGAGACTTCCTCATGCAATTGGACCCATTAGCATATTCACCAAGCCATCAAAGCAGTTCCATTCTGACCAATCAGGACAATGCTTTTTGGACCAATCAAATGTGAGAGTTGGAGTCCTGGTAGACACAAGGAGTGGGGACTTTGCTCTATTGGGTCAGCTCAGGGAGCACCTGGCCACTGCAGTCCTGCTGTTGTCATCGGAACAGCAATAGCCACGTGACAACGGGCTGCCTGCACTGAATAAAGTTCCCTCTTCACAGCACCCCAAACTGGAGATTCCTGCTGAACTGGCACCAAGGACTCTTGGTTGACAATAGTTTTATCCTTTATTTAATAAAAGTGAAAAAATGCTGTCCAAAAGCAGAAACTTAACCAGATGACAAGTGCTGTCAACAAATGACAAGTGCTGGCGAGGATGTGGAGAAAGGGAACCCACGTGCATTGCTGGTGGGAATGCAGACTGGAGCAGCCACTGTGGAGAACAGCATGGAGCTTCCTCAAACAATTATACTACCGTGTTTCCCCGAAAATAAAACATCCTCTGAAAATAAGACCTACTTACAGGTTTCCTTCTGAGTGAAATATAAGGCATCCCCCCGAAAATAAGGCACCCCCCCCCCCCAGGCTCTGTCTCAGAATGAAAATTAATTTACCGTAATCAGATAATGATTCCCGCAGGAATGACGGCCTATCTCCAGACTCTTGATATTGCAATAAACAAGCCATTCAAAGACAATTTGCACATGGAAATTAATGACTATATTGAAAATAGAATGGAGAGAAATCAGCGAGGAAACTTTGTGAAACCTAAACTGCAAGAAGTTGTGACTTGGGTGAAGAATTCACGGGAGAAAACCACTGACAGTTGCATTGCAAATGCACTGCAAGCAGGCTACCCTGACAAGAAATACTCATTTAAAGACAGTGCTATTGCTAAACACTAGAGATTTGGTCCATTGATTCTGAAAGAAATGGAGTCACAAGAAATTCACCAGGAAATTCAGGAATTGAATTGTTATGATGATGTTCCAGAAGATGATGACATGATTGTCATTGAATAAATGAGTAAATTCTTGATACTGTAGGATTCACAGTTTGTCTGGTTTGTGTTGACAACTACCGTACTACTGTACTGTATACAGGTAATAAATTTCCTTTATTTTCATTTAACAATAAATGTGTACCATATTCTTCTTCATGGAAAAATAAGACATTCCCTGAAAATAAGACCTAGCGCATCTTTGGGAGCAAAAATTAATATGACACTGTCTTATTTTGGGGGAAACAGGGTAGTATATGGAATTGCCATTTGACCCAGTGGTCCCATGTCTAGGAATATATCCTAAGAAACTGGAAACACCAACCAGAAAAAATGTATGCACCCCTATCCTATGTTCATAGCAGCACAATTTACAATAGCTAAGATCTGGAAACAGCTCAAGTGCCCATCAGCAGATGACATAACAGCTGTGGTACATTTATACCAGGGAATACCATGCAGCAGTAAAAAAGAAGGATCTCATACCCCTTGAGACAGCATGGAGGGACCTGGAGAGCATCATGCTAAGTGAAATAAGTCAATCAGAGAAAGACAAGTATCACGTGATCTCACTCATATGTAGAATCTAAGTAACAAAATAAACTGAGGAACAGAGTGGATCCAGAGACATGGAAGCATGGAGCATAGTGCGGAATCTCAGAGGGAAGGTGGGGGGAGGTTGGGTGGGGTGGGGGGCTAATCAACCAAAGACCTTGTGTGCACATATGCATGGCCCCTGGACATAGACAATAGGGTGCTGAAGGCCTGCGGGGGGGGGGGGGGGCGCTGCAGGGGGTCAGGGGTCAATGAGGGAAAATGGAGGACATATGTAATACTGTCAACAATAAAGAATAAAAAAAAAATTAACATGAAGAAAGAAAAAGGGCAGGAACTCAAGATTCCCCTGAGGTGGGCATGCACCACTTAACATGATGCTAGAGAAAAACATGAACTCCAGGGGCCAATATAACAAGCGAGAAAATTAGCATCCTGTACAATGTAATCTCATCTCAATAAGGAATCTGAAGTGACTGGAAGGGGAATGCTGACATTCTCTTTCTTATCTTTTTGCTGGACCCAAAGCATTTGCAGTTTGAAAGGATAATGGATATTCTGTCAACTGAAGATTCAAAAACATATTTGGAGATACAAAATCAATGGCTTTTTTATACACCAATAATGAATCCTCAGAAAGATAAATTAAACAATCCCATTTACTATTGCAACAGAAAAAAAATTAAGATATTTAGGAATAAACTTAACCAAGGAGGTAAAAGACCTGTACTTGGAAACTACAGGACATTGCAAAAACAGACAGAGGAAGACATAAATAAGTGGAAGAGTATACCATGTTCATGGATTGGTAGAATCAACACCATTAAAATGTCCATATTACCCAAGGTAACCTGCAGATTCAGTGCACTCACCATTAAAATACCAACAGCATATTTCACAGACCTAGAACAAACTCTCCAAAAATTTATATGGAACCAAAAAGAGCTCGAATAGCTGAAGCAATTCTGAGAATGAAAAATAAAGTTGGAGGAATCACAATGTCAGATTTCAAGTTATAACCACCGAGATAGAAAAATAAAAACATATTGGGATACATACGTAGCCAGTAAAAAAACCGGCTTCAGTACTTTCTTCCTTTCCGCAAGGAAAATGTTTACAGTTAAACATAATAAAGCTGTTTTCCCAGCTCCTTTCCCAAGCCCCTGTCCTCCGCCTGAGGGTCCATGGGTTCGGCGCCCCACCTCGCTCACCCCCACCCGGCGGTGACCCCCCATTTCAGGAGTTGGTGGAGGAACCAGCGAATTATGCCTCATTAAAGTCCCAAACTCAGGGACCCCCTCCAGCCCGGAGAGGCGCCCCTCTCTCCCCGCTGCCCCCATCTCCCCCCTGCTGCCCCCCATCTCCCCCCGCTGACACCCCATCTCCCTCCCGCTGTCCCCCATCTCCCCCCCCGCTGCCCCCATCTCCCCCCGCTGTCCCCCATATCCCCTCGCTGACACCCCACCTCCCCTCCCGCTGACCCCCCATCTCCCCCCATGTCTCCCCCCGCTGACCCCCCTCTCCCCACAGCTGCCCCCCATTTCCCCCACCACACTGCCCCCATCTAAACCCCGCTGACCCCCATCTCCCCCCCCCCGCTGTCCCCCATCTCTCCCCCACCCCCACGCTGTCCCCCATCTCCCCCCGCTGACCCCCATCTCCCCCTGCTGTCCCCCATATCCCCCCGCTGACCCCCATCTCCCCCCGCTGTCCCCCATCTCCCCCCCCGTTGACCCCCATCTCCCCCCGCTGTCCCCCATCTCCCCCCCACTGTCCCCCATCTCCCCTGCCCCGCTGACCCCCATCTCCCCCTCCCGTTGTCCCCCATCTCCCCCCCCGCTGACCCCCATCTCCCCCCCCCGCTGACCCCCATCTCCCCCCGCTGACCCCCATCTCCCCCCCGCTGACCCCCATCTCCCCCCGCTGTCCCCCATCTCCCCCCGCTGACCCCCATCTCCCCTCGCTGTCCCCCATCTCCCCCCGCTGACCCCCATCTCCCCCCCCCGCTGACCCCCATCTCCCCCCGCTGACCCCCATCTCCCCCCCGCTGACCCCCATCTCCCCTCGCTGTCCCCCATCTCCCCCCCCGCTGACCCCCATCTACCCCCGCTGACCCCCATCTCCCCCCCGCTGACCCCCATCTCCCCTCGCTGTCCCCCATCTCCCCCCCCGCTGACCCCCATCTCCCCCCCGCTGACCCCCATCTCCCCCCGCTGTCCCCCAATCTCCCCCACCCGCTGTCCCCCATCTACCCCCGCTGACCCCCATCTCCCCCCGCTGCCCTCCATCTCCCCCTGCTGTCCCCCATCTCCCCCCGCTGACCCCCATCTCCCCCCGCTGTCCCCCATCTCCCCCCCCCGCTGACCCCCATCTCCCCCCGCTGCCCTCCATCTCCCCCCGCTGCCCTCCATCTCCCCCCGCTGTCCCCCATCTCCACCCGCTGACCCCCATCTCACCCCGCTGACCCCCATCTCCCCCCCGCTGACCCCCAATCCCCCCCTCTGACCCCCATCTTCCTCCCAGCCCCGCTGTCCCCCATCTTCACCCGCTGACCCCCATCTCCCCCCCACTGTCCCCCATCTCCCCTGCCCCGCTGACCACCATCTCCCCCCCCCGTTGACCCCCATCTCCCCCCGCTGTCCCCCATCTTCCCCCCCCCCGCTAACCCCCATCTCCGCCCCCCGCTGACCCCCATCTCCCCCCCGCTGTCCCCCATCTCCCCCCTGCTGTCCCCATTTCCCCCCCCCCGTTGACTCCCATCTCCCCCCCCCCCCGTTGACCTCCATCTTCCCCCCCATCTCCCCCCGCTGTCCCCCATCTCCCCCCGCTGACCCCCATCTCCCCCCGCTGTCCCTCATCTCCCCCCCCCGTTGACCCCCATCTCCCCCACCTCTGACCCCCATCTCCCCCCGCTGTCCCCCATCTCCCCCCGCTGACCCCATCTCCCCCCGCTGTCCCCCATCTCCCCCCGCTGACCCCCATCTCCCCCCGCTGACCCCCATCTCCCCCCCAGCTGACCCCCATCTCCCCCCCCCCCGTTGACCCCCATCTCCACCCGCTGACCCCCATCTTCCCCCCGCCGTGACATCCATCTCCCCCCCCCGGTGACCCCCATCTCCCCCCCGTTGACCGCCATCTCCCCCCCTCTGACCCCCATCTCCCCCCGTTGACCCCCATCTCCCCCCGGTGACCCCCATCTCCCCCCCGTTGACCCCGATCTCCCCCCCCCATTGACCCCGATCTCCCCCCCCTGACCCCCATCTCCCCCAGCTGTCCCCCATCTCCCCCCCGCTGTCCCCCATCTCCACCCCCGCCGCTGTCCCCAATCTCCCCCACCCGCTGTCCCCAATCTCCCCCCGCTGACCCCCATCTCCCCCCCGCTGACCCCCATCTCCCCCCCCTCTGACCCCCATCTCCCCCCGCTGTCCCCAATCTCCCCCACCCGCTGTCCCCCATCTCCCCCCCCGTTGACCCCCATCTCCACCCCTCTGACCTCCATCTCCTCCCGCTGACCCCCATCTCCCCCCGCTGCCCTCCATCTCCCCCCCCTCTGACCCCCATCTCCCCCCGCTGTCCCCCATCTCCCCCCCGCTGTCCCCCATCTCCCCCCCCCCGCTGTCCCCAATCTCCCCCCTCGTTGACCCCCATCTCCCCCCCCTGACCTCCATCTCCCCCCGCTGACCCCCATCTCCCCCCGCTGCCCTCCATCTCCCCCCGCTGTCCCCCATCTCCCCCCGCTGACCCCCATCTCCCCCCCTCTGACCTCCATCTCCCCCCGCTGACCCCCATCTCCCCCCGCTGCCCTCCATCTCCCCCCGCTGTCCCCCATCTCCCCCGCTGACCCCCATCTCCCCCCGCTGTCCCCCATCTCCCCCCCCGGTGGCCCCCATCTCCCCCCCTCTGACTCCCATCTCCCCCCGCTGACCCCCATCTCCCCCCGCTGACCCCCATCTCCCCCCGCTGTCCCCCATCTCCCCCCGCTGACCCCCATCTCCCCCCCTCTGACCTCCATCTCCCCCCGCTGACCCCCATCTCCCCCCGCTGTCCCCAATCTCCCCCACCCGCTGTCCCCCATCTCCCCCCGCTGACCCCCATCTCCCCCCGCTGCCCTCCATCTCCCCCCGCTGCCCTCCATCTCCCCCCGCTGTCCCCCATCTCCACCCGCTGACCCCCATCTCACCCCGCTGACCCCCATCTCCCCCCCGCTGACCCCCAATCCCCCCCTCTGACCCCCATCTTCCTCCCAGCCCCGCTGTCCCCCATCTTCACCCGCTGACCCCCATCTCCCCCCCACTGTCCCCCATCTCCCCTGCCCCGCTGACCACCATCTCCCCCCCCCGTTGACCCCCATCTCCCCCCGCTGTCCCCCATATTCCCCCCCCCCGCTAACCCCCATCTCCGCCCCCCGCTGACCCCCATCTCCCCCCCGCTGTCCCCCATCTCCCCCCTGCTGTCCCCATTTCCCCCCCCCCCCCCCGTTGACTCCCATCTCCCCCCCCCGTTGACCTCCATCTTCCCCCCCATCTCCCCCCGCTGACCCCCATCTCCCCCCGCTGTCCCTCATCTCCCCCCCCCCGTTGACCCCCATCTCCCCCACCTCTGACCCCCATCTCCCCCCGCTGTCCCCCATCTCCCCCCGCTGACCCCATCTCCCCCCGCTGTCCCCCATCTCCCCCCGCTGACCCCCATCTCCCCCCGCTGACCCCCATCTCCCCCCCAGCTGACCCCCATCTCCCCCCCCGTTGACCCCCATCTCCCCCCGCTGACACCCATCTTCCCCCCCCCGTGACATCCATCTCCCCCCCCGGTGACCCCCATCTCCCCCCCGTTGACCGCCATCTCCCCCCCTCTGACCCCCATCGCCCCCCCGTTGACCCCCATCTCCCCCCGGTGACCCCCATCTCCCCCCCGTTGACCCCCATCTCCCCCCCCATTGACCCCCATCTCCCCCCCCTCTGACCCCCATCTCCCCCCGCTGTCCCCCATCTCCCCCCCGCTGTCCCCCATCTCCCCCCCTGTCCCCCATCTCCCCTGCCCCGCTGACCCCCATCTCCCCCCGTTGTCCCCCATCTCCCCCCCCGCTGACCCCCATCTCCCCCCCCCCCGCTGACCCCCATCTCCCCCCGCTGACCCCCATCTCCCCCCGCTGACCCCCATCTCCCCCCGCTGTCCCCCATCTCCCCCCGCTGACCCCCATCTCCCCTCGCTGTCCCCCATCTCCCCCCGCTGACCCCCATCTCCCCCCCCCGCTGACCCCCATCTCCCCCCGCTGACCCCCATCTCCCCCCCGCTGACCCCCATCTCCCCTCGCTGTCCCCCATCTCCCCCCCGCTGACCCCCATCTCCCCCCCGCTGACCCCCATCTCCCCCCGCTGTCCCCAATCTCCCCCACCCGCTGTCCCCCATCTACCCCCGCTGACCCCCATCTCCCCCCGCTGCCCTCCATTTCCCCCCGCTGTCCCCCATCTCCCCCGCTGACCCCCATCTCCCCCCGCTGTCCCCAATCTCCCCCACCCGCTGACCCCCATCTCCCCCCTCTGACCCCCATCTCCCCCCGCTGTCCCCAATCTCCCCCACCCGCTGTCCCCCATCTCCCCCCGCTGACCCCCATCTCCCCCCGCTGCCCTCCATCTCCCCCCGCTGCCCTCCATCTCCCCCCGCTGTCCCCCATCTCCACCCGCTGACCCCCATCTCACCCCGCTGACCCCCATCTCCCCCCCGCTGACCCCCAATCCCCCCCTCTGACCCCCATCTTCCTCCCAGCCCCGCTGTCCCCCATCTTCACCCGCTGACCCCCATCTCCCCCCCACTGTCCCCCATCTCCCCTGCCCCGCTGACCACCATCTCCCCCCCCCGTTGACCCCCATCTCCCCCCGCTGTCCCCCATCTTCCCCCCCCCCCGCTAACCCCCATCTCCGCCCCCCGCTGACCCCCATCTCCCCCCCGCTGTCCCCCATCTCCCCCCTGCTGTCCCCATTTCCCCCCCCCCCGTTGACTCCCATCTCCCCCCCCCGTTGACCTCCATCTTCCCCCCCATCTCCCCCCGCTGTCCCCCATCTCCCCCCGCTGACCCCCATCTCCCCCCGCTGTCCCTCATCTCCCCCCACCGTTGACCCCCATCTCCCCCACCTCTGACCCCCATCTCCCCCCGCTGTCCCCCATCTCCCCCCGCTGACCCCATCTCCCCCCGCTGTCCCCCATCTCCCCCCGCTGACCCCCATCTCCCCCCGCTGACCCCCATCTCCCCCCCGCCGTGACATCCATCTCCCCCCCCCCCGGTGACCCCCATCTCCCCCCGCTGACCCCCATCTTCCCCCCCCCGTGACATCCATCTCCCCCCCCCCGGTGACCCCCATCTCCCCCCCGTTGACCGCCATCTCCCCCCCTCTGACCCCCATCTCCCCCCGTTGACCCCCATCTCCCCCCGGTGACCCCCATCTCCCCCCCGTTGACCCCGATCTCCCCCCCCCATTGACCCCGATCTCCCCCCCCTCTGACCCCCATCTCCCCCAGCTGTCCCCCATCTCCCCCCCGCTGTCCCCCATCTCCCCCCCGCTGTCCCCAATCTCCCCCACACCGCTGTCCCCAATCTCCCCCCGCTGACCCCCATCTCCCCCCCGCTGACCCCCATCTCCCCCCCCTCTGACCCCCATCTCCCCCCGCTGCCCCATCTCCCCCCCGCTGTCCCCCATCTCCCCCCGCTGTCCCCCATCTCCCCCCGTTGACCCCCATCTCCCCCCGCTGTCCCCCATCTCCCCCCGCTGACCCCCATCTCCCCCCCCCGCTGACCCCCATCTCCCCCCGCTGTCCCCCATCTCCCCCCCGCTGTCCCCCATCTCCCCCCGCTGACCCCCATCTCCCCCCCGCTGACCCCCATCTCCCCCCCTCTGACCCCCATCTCCCCCCGCTGTCCCCAATCTCCCCCACCCGCTGTCCCCCATCTCCCCCCCGTTGACCCCCATCTCCCCCCGCTGACCTCCATCTCCCCCCGCTGACCCCCATCTCCCCCCGCTGCCCCCCATCTCCCCCCGCTGACCCCATCTCCCCCCCCCTCTGACCCCCATCTCCCCCCTCTGACCCCCATCTCCCCCCGCTGTCCCCAATCTCCCCCCCCGTTGACCCCCATCTCCCCCCGCTGACCTCCATCTCCCCCCGCTGACCCCCATCTCCCCCCGCTGCCCTCCATCTCCCCCCGCTGTCCCCCATCTCCCCCCGCTGACCCCCATCTCCCCCCTCTGACCCCCATCTCCCCCCCGCTGACCCCCATCTCCCCCCCTCTGACCCCCATCTCCCTCCCCCCCGCTGACCCCCATCTCCCCCCGCTGACCCCCATCTCCCCCCCGCTGACCCCCATCTCCCCCCCCGCTGACCCCCATCTCCCCCCGCTGACCCCCATCTCCCCCCGCTGTCCCCCATCTCCCCCCGCTGACCCCCATGTCCCCCCGCTGACCCCCATCTCCCCCCCGCTGACCCCCATCTCCCCCCGCTGTCCCCCATCTCCCCCCGCTGACCCCCATCTCCCCCCGCTGACCCCCATCTCCCCCCCCATCTCCCCCCGCTGTCCCCCATCTCCCCCCGCTGACCCCCATCTCCCCCCGCTGACCCCCATCTCCCCCCCCGCTGACCCCCATCTCCCCCCCGCTGACCCCCATCTCCCCCCGCTGACCCCCATCTCCCCCCGCTGACCCCATCTCCCCCCGCTGTCCCCCATCTCCCCCCGCTGACCCCCATCTCCCCCCGCTGACCCCCATCTCCCCCCCGCTGGCCCCCATCTCCCCCCCGCTGACCCCCATCTCCCCCCGCTGACCCCCATCTCCCCCCCGCTGACCCCCATCTCCCCCCCCGCTGACCCCCATCTCCCCCCCGCTGACCCCCATCTCCCCCCCGCTGACCCCCATCTCCCCCCGCTGTCCCCCATCTCCCCCCGCTGACCCCCATCTCCCCCCCGCTGACCCCCATCTCCCCCCCCTGACCCCCATCTCCCCCCCGCTGACCCCCATCTCCCCCCGCTGACCCCCATCTCCCCCCCGCTGTCCCCCATCTCCCCCCCGCTGTCCCCCATCTCCCCCCGCTGACCCCCATCTCCCCCCCGCTGACCCCCATCTCCCCCCGCTGACCCCCATCTCCCCCCGCTGACCCCCATCTCCCCCCGCTGTCCCCCATCTCCCCCCCGCTGACCCCCATCTCCCCCCGCTGACCCCCATCTCCCCCCGCTGACCCCCATCTCCCCCCGCTGTCCCCCATCTCCCCCCGCTGACCCCCATCTCCCCCCCCGCTGACCCCCATCTCCCCCCGCTGACCCCCATCTCCCCCCCGCTGACCCCCATCTCCCCCCCGCTGTCCCCCATCTCCCCCCCGCTGACCCCCATCTCCCCCCCGCTGACCCCCATCTCCCCCCGCTGACCCCCATCTCCCCCCCGCTGACCCCCATCTCCCCCCGCTGACCCCCATCTCCCCCCGCTGTCCTCCATCTCCCCCCGCTGACCCCCATCTCCCCCCCGCTGACCCCCATCTCCCCCCGCTGACCCCCATCTCCCCCCCCCGCTGACCCCCATCTCCCCCCGCTGACCCCCATCTCCCCCCGCTGACCCCCATCTCCCCCCCCGCTGTCCCCCATCTCCCCCCGCTGACCCCCATCTCCCCCCGCTGCCCCCATCTCCCCCCGCTGTCCCCCATCTCCCCCCGCTGACCCCCATCTCCCCCCCGCTGACCCCCATCTCCCCCCGCTGACCTCCATCTCCCCCCGCTGACCCCCATTCTCCCCCCGCTGACCCCCATCTCCCCCCCACCCGCTGTCCCCCATCTCCCCCCCGCTGACCCCCATCTCCCCCCCGCTGACCCCCATCTCCCCCCGCTGACCCCCATCTCCCCCCGCTGTCCCCCATCTCCCCCCGCTGACCCCCATCTCCCCCCCCCCGCTGACCCCCATCTCCCCCCCCGCTGACCCCCATCTCCCCCCGCTGACCCCCATCTCCCCCCGCTGTCCCCCCCTCCCCCCGCTCCCCCCCCTCTCCCCCCCCCCATCTCCCCCCGCTGACCCCCATCTCCCCCCGCTGACCCCCATCTCCCCCCGCTGACCCCCATCTCCCCCCCGCTGACCCCCATCTCCCCCCCTCTGACCCCCATCTCCCCCCGCTGACCCCCATCTCCCCCCGCTGCCCTCCATCTCCCCCCGCTGACCCCCATCTCCACCCGCTGACCCCCATCTCCCCCCGCTGACCCCCATCTCCACCCGCTGACCACCATCTCCCCCCCGCTGACCCCCATCTCCCCCCGCTGTCCCCCATCTCACCCCCCCGCTGACCCCCATCTCCCCCCCTCTGACCCCCATCTCCCCCCGCTGACCCCCATCTCCCCCCGCTGCCCTCCATCTCCCCCCGCTGACCCCCATCTCCACCCGCTGACCCCCATCTCCCCCCGCTGCCCTCCATCTCCCCCCGCTGACCCCCATCTCCCCCCGCTGTCCCCCATCTCCACCCGCTGACCCCCATCTCCCCCCGCTGACCCCCATCTCCCCCCCGCTGACCCCCAATCCCTCCCCCCTCTGACCCCCATCTTCCTCCTCCCCCCTCCCGGTGCCCCCCATCTCCCCCCTCCCTCCCGCTGCCCCCATCTCCCCCCGCTGCTCCCTGGTGTCGCCGCCGGGCGGTGGCTCCGCTTCGGCGCCTCCTCTGGCTCCGATGCCCCCGGAGCGCCGCCCCCCAAACCGCACGGGACGCGGCGGGGCGCTCTCCGGGGTCCGCTCCGCTGGCAGCTGCCCGGGGTGCGGGTCCCACCAGCGGACAGACTACCCGACCGGAGGGTGCGGGCCTGGGCGGGGGAGCGGAGGGCCGTGCGGGTGCGGAGCTGCACCTGTAATTCTCTCAGCAACAAAGATTTAAAGAACCAAGCAGCAGTCGGAATGGAAATCAACTTATGGAATGGGATAAGTTATTTGCAAATCTGATCAGAGGTTAATATTCAAACTACACAATCAATAGCACACAATCTGACGTTTACACCGGCCGCGGAATGAAGCACATTCCCGGAGAAGGCTCCGGCAGGCACCGGGGAAGGCGCTTCTCCCGCGGAGGCGCCCGGAGCCAGGCAGGCCGCTCCCGCCCGCCGGCGGCCGGCGCGGCGAGGACTTCAGCGATGCGGAGCCTCACACCCGCCAGGACCTCGTGGCGCAATGGTAGCGCGTCTGACTCCAGATCAGAAGGTTGCGTGTTCAAGTCACGTCGGGGTCACATCGGCTCTTTTTCTCCCCGCCCCGCGGGGGAGCGGGACTCACGGCGCCGCAGCCCCCGAGGGAGAACCTGGGCCGCGGGGGGCTCGTTATCCCCCAGCAGCCCGGGGACCCGCTCCTTTTTCTTCCTCACGAACCCGCGCCCAGACCCCGTCAGCGCGGACCGCGAGGCTTCCTTCCGGAGGCCGCCGGAAGCCGCCGCGCCCGCGGGGCCCGAGGGGCGGGACTGGCCGCCGGCCGCCCGCCGCCCGCCGCCCCTGCCGCCCGCCGCCCCTGCCGCCCGCCGCCCGCCGCCCGCCGCCCGCCGCCCGCCGCCCCTGCCTCCCGCCGCCCGCCGCCCGCCGCCCCTGCCTCCCGCCGCCCGCCGCCCGCCGCCCCTGCCTCCCGCCGCCCGCCGCCCGCCGCCCGCCGCCCGCCGCCCGCCGCCCGCCGCCCGCCGCCCGCCGCCCCTGCCTCCCGCCGCCCGCCGCCCGCCGCCCCTGCCTCCCGCCGCCCGCCGCCCGCCGCTCCCGCCCCTGCCTCCCGCCGCCCGCCGCCCGCCGCCCGCCGCCCGCCGCTCCCGCCCCGGCCTCCCGCCGCCCGCCGCCCGCCGCCCGCCGCCCGCCGCCCGCCGCCCGCCGCCCGCCGCCCGCCGCCCGCCGCCCCTGCCTCCCGCCGCCCGCCGCCCGCCGCTCCCGCCCCGGCCTCCCGCCGCCCGCCGCCCCTGCCTCCCGCCGCCCGCCGCCCGCCGCTCCCGCCCCGGCCTCCCGCCGCCCGCCGCCCCTGCCTCCCGCCGCCCGCCGCCCGCCGCCCCTGCCTCCCGCCGCCCGCCGCCCGCCGCCCGCCGCCCGCCGCCCCTGCCTCCCGCCGCCCGCCGCCCGCCGCCCCTGCCTCCCGCCGCCCCTGCCTCCCGCCGCCCCTGCCGCCCGCCGCCCGCCGCCCGCCGCCCCTGCCTCCCGCCGCCCGCCGCCCGCCGCCCGCCGCCCGCCGCCCCTGCCTCCCGCCGCCCGCCGCCCGCCGCCCCTGCCTCCCGCCGCCCGCCGCCCGCCGCTCCCGCCCCGCCGCCCGCAGTCCCCTCACTGCGCCCCGGCCCGCACGGCCCTCCCGCCTCACCACCCGCCCATTCAACTCGCCCCGGGCCCTCCCGCCGCCCGGCCTCCCCCTCCCGCCGCCCGGCCTCCCCCTCCGCCGCCCGGCCTCCCCTGTGTCCGGTCCATGGTCCACTCTAGGAGCGTGTCACATCCATAAACATCGACATTCACGCCAATATTGTCTGTTAATAGTTAAAAAAGAAAAGAAAAGCTCTGCCTGCTCACAGCGGAGGGATGCTCAGGAAAAAGCAGGCTGCGTAAAACATTAAAAACAAAAGGGTGAACACATACTGTACATGTAGCCACGTTAGAGCTGTGAATGGGCGTTACACACCGACTCCCGAAAATGGTGACCTCTGCGGAATGAGGGAGGAGGGATAAGACAATTTCTAACTTCTGTTTTTAAAGAACATTTTCAAATGTTGATATTCATTGAACTTGATTAGAGGGTTCGTGGCATCTAGTGCTGTGAAGCATGAGTTTCAGGTTGGAATTCCCTCTGCATGCCTGGTCCAAACCCTCCCAATCAAGAAACTGATTCACAACTTCCCAGGTTAGTAGGACCCAGAGCATGCTGGCAGAAGTAGAGTTAAATTCTCTCTGAAAGTAATATATCTTCAAAACAGGCCTTCTAGTTTTCACATTTATTAAGTTCCAATCAAAATTTGCTCATAATATATTTTATTGTTTTAAAAATATATATATTTTTTATTGATTTTAGTGATAAAAGGAGAGGGACAGAGAGATAGGAACTTCAATGATGAGAGCGAATCATCGATCAGCTGCCTCTTCATTGGGGATGGAGCCCTGGCATGTGCCCTGACCAGGAATTGAACTGTGACCTCTTGGTCAATCACTGAGCCACACTGGTGGGCAAAATTTGCTCATAATATATTTTCAAAGAAAGTAAATTGATAGAGAAGCCCTTATAAATAAGAACCAGCAAAATCAGATCCACAGACTTCAGATATGGGGATTAACAGTTACAGAATGCACAATTACACATGTAGTCTTTTAAAAATAAAAGGGAGAATTTAAAAAATAATAATAAAAGAGAGGACTAAAAAATGGACTAGAAACTAAGGGGCAAAAAAACTGACCAAGTATACTAGTATTTTAAATAACTGAAAAATATATATTTCTAGCAATGAAAGATTTGTTTGGAATTAGAAGCAATAGTTATATTAAACAGCAGATAAGACAGAGCTGAAAATAAAGATTAATAAATGGAATATAATAAATGAAATATTTTAGTGGTTCAAAATATGCCCACAGATTCTTGACACTCCCTTCAAAAGGTGAAGCCTAGTTCTCCTTCCCTTGAATGTGGACTGTACTTAACGCCTGAGTCTAAGAAAAGAAAAAGCAGACGTGGCAGCCTGGGAGGCTAGGTCATAAAAGGCGCTCTGGTTTCCTGCTGCTGTCTCTTTGGGGAGCCCACGGGGAGATTCATGGATGCAGAACTGAAGCCTCTAGCCAACTGCCCTGTGACTAAGCTTTCCCATGTCTGTGGCCCCAGCCGACATCTTCTCCAAACTCATGTGAGACTCTGAACCAGAACCAACATGCCAAGTCACACCTGGATTCTGGACCCTCAGAAACAGATGCTTGTGAGATAATAAATGTTAAGATCTTAGATTTGGGGGGGTTCTGCTTAATTTTTTCTATTATCATTTTATACTCTATTTTATTTATTTTTTTTCTTATCTGACTGTTATTATTTCCTTCCTTTTACTTAGTTTGGACTTTGTTTTCTCTTTTCTAGTTTATTAAAGTATAAGGTTGGATTATTTATTTGAGATGTCCCTTCTTTCTTGAGATAGGCCTATATTGCTATGAATTTTCTTCACAGAACGACTTTGGCTGAGTCCCATAGATTTTAGTCATTGTGTTCATTTTCATTTGTTTCACAAAGTACTTTCTTTATTTCTTCCTTGATCTCATTGTTAACCTATTAATTGTTTAGTAACATGTTATTTAACCTCCATGTGTTTGTGTGCTTTTCAGTATTTTTCTTGTAATTGATTTCTAGTTCCATATCACTGTGATCAGAGAAGATGCTTGATATGATTTTAATTTTAAATTTATTGAAACTTGTTTTATGGCCTAAAATGTGGTCTGTCCTAAAAAACATTCTATGTGCACTTTAAAAAAATGTATATTCTGCTGCTTTAGAGTGAAATGTTTAAAAATATCAATTAGCCCTCACCAGTTTGGCTCAGTGAATAGAGCATTGGCTTGCGGACTCAAGGGTCCCAGGTTCGATTCCAGTCAAGGGCACGGGTCCCAGGTTCGATTCCAGTCAAGGGCACCCAGGTTCGATTCCAGTCAAGGGCACATACCTTGGTTCCGGGCACATACCCAGTAGGGAGTGTGCAGGAGGCAGCTGATGGATATTTCTAACTCTCTATCCCTCTCCCTTCCTCTCTGTAAAAAAATCAATAAAATATATTTTAAAAAATTAAAATATCAATTAAATCCATCTGGCCTAATGTATCATTTAAGGCAAGTTTTCTTGTTGATTTTCTATCTACTGATGATGATGGGGTTTTAAAGTTCCCTACTAGCTTTATAGTTAGTTGATCCACTGCTTTTACTAAGTGTTTGCTTTGTTAGTTAGAATATATTTTCTTTCTTTATTTTTTTTTTTACAGAGAGGAAGAGAGAGGAACAGAGAGTTAGAAACATCAGTGAAAGAGAAAAATCGATCAGCTGCCTCCTGCACACCCCCTACTGGGGATGTGCCCGCAACCAAGGTACATGCCCTTGACCGGAATTGAACCTGGGACCTTTCAGTCTGCAGGCCAATGCTCTATCCACTGAGCCAAACCAGTCTTGGCTTTCCTGTATCTTCTTATTCAAATTTAGATCTTTGCTTTTCTTTTTTTTAATATTTTTGTACAGAGAGGAAGGCAGAGATAGAGAGAAACATTGATGAGAGAGAGTCATCGATCAGCTGCCTCTTGCACACCCCCTACTGGGGATATGCCCTCAACCAAGGTACATGCCCTTGACAGGAATTGAACCTGGGACCCTTCAGTCCCCAAGCCGATGCTCTATCCATTGAGCCAAACCGGTTTCGGCTAGATCTATGCTTTTCTACTTAAAGAAGTCCTTTCAATATTTCTTGCAATACCGGTATAGTAGTGATGAACTTTTTTTTTTTTTTTTTTTTTTTTTACCATTTTCTTGTCAGGGAAACTGTCTCTTCTTCAATTCTAAACGATTGCCTCTGGCATGAAACATTTCTGTTGAAAAATCAGCTGATAGTCTTATGGGATCTCTCTTGTGGATAACTAACTGCTTTTCTCTTGCTAATTTTAAGATTCTCTCGTTGTCTTTAACCTTTGGCATTTTAATTATGATGTATCAGAGAGTGGGCCCCTTTGTTTTCATTTTTAAAAAATTAATTTATTATTTTTATTAAATATATTTTCTATTGATTTCAGGGAAGGGGGGGAGAGAGAGAGAGGTGAGAAGAGAGAGAGAGAAAGAGAGGGAGATCAATGATGAGAGAGAATCATTGATTGGCTGCTTCCTGCATGCCTGCAACCTGGCATGGGCCCTGATGGGGAACTGAACTGTGACCTCCTGATCCATAGGTCAATGCTCAACCACTGAGCAACACCAGTGGTTGTTATTATTTTTAATCCTCACTTGAAGTCACATGTTTCACTTATTTTAGAGAGAGAGAAAGAAAGAGGGAGAGAGGGAGAGAGAAACATTGACTGGTTGCCTCCCGTATGTGCCCTGTCTGGGGATAGAGCCCGCAGCCGTGCCCTGATCTGGAATCAAACCTGGGACCCTTTGGTGCAGAGGACGATGCTCCAACCAGGCTAGCCACCCTGGGTTGGTTTTATCTGGGACTTTCTGCACTTCTTGGATTTGTGTGTCTGTCTCCTGCACCAGGCTAGGGAGATTCTCAGTCATTATTTATTCAAACAGGGTTTCCAACCCTCGCTTTTATTCATGACCTCACAGTCTTTGCATCAATCCCAGAAGGGATTTAGTCTCTTTCTTCAGATGGTAGTTTACATTCAAATAGCTAAACAACTTGCTCAGCGCTCAGTGGCCAAAAATGCCAGAGAGAGGACTGGAAATAATTCTGCCTCACTCCAGAGATAGAAGTGGGAATAAAAAGTCATAATTTAAAACCAGGTAATTAAGAGACAGGAATATCCATCCAACTCTGCCCATTTGGTCATCAGTCACCTGGCAAATGTATGTGAGCACTTGCTGTGCCCAGAAACTAACAGCCTTTATAATAAAGATGTAATATGCAAATGGTCATTATGCCGTGAAGCATAATGACCAATCGCATAACGACTGGATCAGGATCAGCAGGAGGGTTGAGCAGTGAGCTACAAGCGGGGGCAGGGCAGCAAGCTATGAGGTGGGGAGGGGGCAGAGGGAGCTACAGGAGGGCAGGGCAGAGGGCGGAGAGCTATAGGAGGATGGTGGCGAGCTACTGGCACATGGATTCGTGCACAGGGCTACTAGTTAAAGATAAATACTTTCTACACCCTCTGTTGTGAGGGGTCAGAAATAAAGGCCATCATCTCTAAAATGCCAGGAGCAGACTAGACCCTAGGGTCTATGAAGTGTCCATATTTGTAGTCATTCTGGCTGCTTGGCTCTTTCTTCAAGATGCCTCACATTTATTTAATCTAGAGTAGTAGAGCAGATGTGCCTACTATTTTTCCCCCCAGAGTGGAATATATATATATATATATATATATATATATATATATATATATTATTGCTTTTTTACAGAGAGGAAGGGAGAGGGATAGAGAGCTAGAAACATCGATGAGAGATGAGAGAGAAACATCTATCAGCCGCCTCCTGCACACCCCCTACTGGGGGTGTACCCGGAACCAACATACATGCCCTTGACCAGAATCAAACCCGGGACCCTTCAGTCTGCAGGCCGACGCTCCATCCACTGAGCCAAACTGGTTAGGGCAGGATGCAATATTTTAAAATTTCTATTGCTTTTAATAAATATTATATGTATATGTTTTGTTTTGTTTTTGTGTGTGTGTGTGTGTGTGTGTGTGTATGTTTTTCTCATTTACCATATGAAGAAACATATTTCTACCTGTATCAGGAAAGGCTTGTAAGTTAAGCAATTGCATCAAATACAGTCGCTCTTTATCAGTAACTGTAAAGACTGGTCAGCAATGGTGATCACACATAATAACCAAGTGGAAAAGGAGCCCAGCACTTAACACTAATATTCTACACGGCACAACTTTGCATTTCAGACATTTAATAAATTAGCAAAGTATCTAAAAGTAGTAACTATGCAGAAATAGTCTCTTATTTCCTGGTAGATAAAACCTTAATAGCTCTACATAATCTCTATGTATAAAAGCCTAATAAGCAAAGTGTCACCTTGGGAGTTCCACCTGCTGGGAGTTTGATCACTCGCTATGACGTGTGCTGGCAGCCTGGGAAGAGAGGCCCCAGCCAGCAGCCAGAAGCCACTAGGGACCCTACCCCTGCACAAATTTTGTGCACTGGGCCTCTAGTAAAGATATAATCATGAAAGTCCATGAGTTTTTAATAACATTAATGTACCAGGCACACATACAATAACAGGAACATTGGTTTGTAACACAAGCAATTGGAACTTAAGCAAATGATTTTTGTGAGGGGACACTAATATTGGATAAAATTAAAAGCTGGGATTGAACTTTAAAAAAAAAGGCCTAACAGCATATAATAAGTAAAATTTACTTGAAAAAGTAAAGTCCAACCTGATGGCCATTATCTTGAATTTAAACCATCTCTGAATGTACAACAAATTCCAATGATTAGACAAAAGATTATGTGGTTAATGACGTAGAAACCTAGAATACACAACCTTTTTTTTTTTTTTTTTAGCAGGATATGGTTACTAAATCCAAGGGAAGTACAAAAATAGACTCAGGCATTTCTGAAGTCTCAGGGAAACAGAAATCTTTTTGAAATTCAGATGAAAAGTTAGTAAACCTGAGGTGGGTTCTGACTGCATTTTACACCAAGACATTCCTCTGCTTCAGGTGCAAGGACCACATTCTGAGGATCAAGGTTGGAGAGAGTTAAAATTGGAAAGTGTGAACCCTGGATGGGCCTTAAAGATTATCCAATCTAATCCTTGCACCGAGACATTGGGTAAGGAGGCCTAAGTGGGAGGAGAAACCTGTGGATGACCACACAGGAATGCAGGGGGAGAGCTGACCTAGAAGTCAGTGACCTTAGACCAATTGCTATAAAAACAACATTGGTCAACATTAGTACAATGGTAACCAACACACCTTAACATCTCCAGGCCCTGGAACACATTACGCCACTTGATTCCTCTTGGGGGAAAAGAGAGGAAGTTAGGCATATTACTCCTCATTATTATCATTCAGTTAAAAAACATACAAGGCTTGCCCAGCTGGCTTGGCTCAGTGGCTTTGCATCGACGTGTGAACCTGTGTATTCCCGTGCGGTCATTCACAGGCTTCTTCTCCTGCTTAGGCCTAGTTACCCAGCATGTTCAATGCAAGGACTATACTGCCAGGTTCAATTCCCAGCAAGGGCACATGCCTGGGTTGCAGGCTCAATCCCCAGGGTGGGACATGCAGGAGGCAGCCAATTAATGATTTCTCTCTCATCATTGATGTTTCTATCTCTTGCTCCCTCTTCCTTCCTCTCTGAAATCAAGAAAAAAAGTATTTTTAAAAAACGACACACACAAGGCTTATAGCGCTACATAATAAATATATAATTATGAAAGTACATGAGTTTTTAATAACATTAATATACCAGGCATATATATCATAATTGGTAGCCCAGTGCATGAATTTATGTTGTGGGTTTGGTTGCTCGTTCCTTCCCTGGCCTGGAGCCCTGCTTCAGGGTCTTGCTAGCCATCTGGAGCCCTGCCTCGACTGGGTCTCGTTGGCCACAACAGGCTGGGCTGGGCTGAGGGACCCCCTGGCCCCATGCACAAATTTCATGCACCAACCCTCTAATATATATATATATACACACACACATATATGTACATATATTTTAAATATATTTTTATTGATTTCAGAGAAAAAGAGGAGAGAGAAATAGAAACATCAATGATAAGAGATAATCACTGGTCAGCTGCCGCCTGCATGCCCCACACTGGGCATTGAGCCCACAACCTGGGCATGTGTCCTTTACCAGAATTGAACCCAGACCCTTCAATACACAGGCTGATGCTCTGTCCACTGAGCCAAACCAGCTAGGGCATCAATAGCATTTTAAAAAAAGTATATTTTATTGATTTTTTTACAGAGAGGAAGAGAGAGAGAGGGATAGAGAGTTAAAAACATCAATCAGCAGCCTCTTGCACACCCCCTACTGGGGATGTGCCCAAAACCAATGTACATGTCCTTGACCGGAATAGAACCTGGGACCTTTCAGTTTGTAGGCTGACGCTCTATCCACTGAGCCAAACTGGTTTTGGCTCAATAGTGTTTTTTACAGAACTACAATAATCTTAAAATTTATATGAAACCCAAAAGTGTAGGCTACCTGAATTAAACTGTACTATAAGGTTATAACAATTAAAACAGCATGGTTCTGGCATAAAAACAGATACATAGATTAATGGAACCCAACAGAGTCCAGAAATAAATACATGGCTATAAGGTTAATTAACCCATGGTAAAGGAGGCAAAATTATATAATAAGGTAAAGACAGTCTCTCCAATAAATGGTGTTGGGAAAACTGGACAGACACATACAAAAGAATAAAACTGGATTACTTTCTTATACAAAAATAAACTCAAAGTGGACTTAAGACTTAAATGTAAGATCTGAAACCATACAACTTCTAGAAAAAAAAAAAAACACATAGGAGTAAACTCTTTGACAAGTTCTTGGTAATATTTTTTGGATATGTCTCCTCGATCAATAGAAACAAAAGAAAAAATAATCAAATGAGACTACATCAAACTCAAAAGGTTTTGCACAGCAAATAACTTATTATGTAATTGGAAATTTATTTTGTAACCCAGGATTGATTTTCATTTGCTTGCATCTCATAATAATATTTTAAAGTTTTTTATTAACAGCTCTGTCTTAGCTGATTGTTTTATTTTTTTTTTCAGCCTCATCCCAAGTGTAAAATTAATGAACTACAATTAAATTAATGTACTTAAAAAAAAAATCCTCACCCAAGGACTTCCCCATCCCCCAAACTGATTTTTCTAGAGAGGAAAGGGAGAGAGAGAGGAAGGGAGAAAGAGAAAGAAACAATGATGAGAGCAAATCATTGATCGGCTGCCTCCTGCACTCCTCCCTCCCCCCACAACCCGGTCATGTGCCCTCACCAGGAATCAGACTGTGCCCTCCTGGTTCATAGGTTGACGCCAAAATCCCTGAGCCACACCTGCCTGGCGACACTCTCCCCTTCCTGCAGGCAGCCCCTCTGTCAGCCATTCCAGCTGTGCCCCGTGGACAGCCCCCTCGCTCCCCTTCCTCCAGGAGCTCCGTCTCCCCTTGGCTCCCAGCCTGTGCTGGACCATTTCTCAGGGCGGATGGCAGGGTGGGCTCACCGAGCGTGTGCGTTGACTCTCTGCACTGACTTTGCCTTTGGGCTCGACCATGTGCCCGTTCCAGGCTCTCGACCTCCCCAGAGGACCCACGGTGATGGAGAAAGATTTCCTATCAACAAACCCAAGCGTTTCCTGCAGAGTTGCCACATAGTTAGAATTATGACCTAAAAGTCACGCAGGCTGCAACCTGCTGTCCAGGCCTGTCAGTGGTGCTAAGACCAACCTTATCCCTTATTACATAGGGCCTATGTGAGGTAGATCCGTCCACATCCTTCGCTTGAAAAGTAACAGTCAGTTCACCCACAGTCATCATAGCAGCACTGTCCTCGGCCTCGTGTCTTGCCTCTGTTAGGCTGTGGTTTCAGGGTTAGAAAAGGGGCTCCTTATTTCTCAGGGCCCAGGAAAGGGAGGTCTGAACGGCGGTGGAACGAAACCGGGCCCTGGAAGCTGTTTGATCCTGATAGTGTGGGAGCAGTTAGACAGAGCAGAGCGAGGACGTGCAGGAACAGAAGGTCACGGGGCGGGGGAAGCCCGGTGCCTAGCAAAGGACAGTCAGCTGCAGGCAGGACCCGCCCCAGGTGACCTTTCCTCCCGCACATCACTGGCTGCAGGGTCTGGACTCCTGACCTTTCTGCCCAGAGATAACATCGAGGCCGCGTTGTACTCAGCTCCGGGCCCAGAGGAGCAAGACCAGCCCTGCCGACCTCAGGACCAGCTGCATTGGACAACCCTCTGCCCCGTGCCATCAGTCAGAGGTCACCTGGGAAACGCTGCTGTTCTGCTGAGGACCCTGCGCCCTCCCTCCAGGAGCTGGCCTGGGCCTTCCCTTTCCTTCCCCTCCCTCTCCTCCTCTATCCCCTCTTACCCCTTCTGCCTGTCCCCTCCCCCCATCTCCAGGCACATTTCAGCCTGGAGCTGAACTACTACTGAGGCCTAATTGTCCTGCCTGGGCACATTGCCATTAGCTTCCTCATTCTCAGTCTCCAAGGGCCCTTTTCTTTGCCCCTAAAACGTGTTTCCTAAGCCCCCTCGCTTCTAGGAATGACTTCTACTTCTCCCTCCGTGATTTACCCGACCAATGTTCTCTCAGTCTGGGTCTGGACCCGAACGCTTTCCCAGCCAGAACCCACGTCCTGAGGTTGCTGAGCCCAGGTTTGGTGACCCACTGGTCACACACATGGTGGCGGGCACCCGTACCACAGGGGCCTGCCTCCTGGAGCGGAGAGCCGGGGAGCAAGCACAGGAACCCCCTCACCTGCACGCGGAGCGGGCCCTCGCCCTGAGCCTCCTCGCACAGGGCAGCCCCCGCCCCCTCGGGCAGTCACACCATTCCTCTGGCTTCGCCGTCACTGCGTGTGTTTGATGGAGCCTGTCCCATTGGTCACATCAGTCTGTTGAAATATTAGGCCTAACCTGGCTGCCTTTGGAAGACACACAAATTTCCTGTCTCCGTCTCAAAAGGAACGTTCTTTAGGAATCACAGAGCTAACGTTAACGCGTCTGGCGATGGGTCATCCTGGTTTCTATCGGCGACGTTTAGGATAACTTTGGTTACACTTCCCTCAACACGTTCAAGGCTGACATTTCAGCAATGACTGGCTCTTGAGCAATAGTCTGACACCTGCTGTAACTTCTCACCGTTCTGTCCTGATGTGACCTCCACGTCCCCTCAGGCGGCGAGGCTCAGGTCCCCTGAACCACCGGTGACCGGGTCCCTCTCCAGCCCGCCCGCCCGGCCTCCCCACGGCACCGACACCCCGGCCGGGCTCATGTCCGGCACTCACAGCGCCAGCTGTTTACTGTCATCGGTTTCGGTTATTTTCCCTCCGGCTTCCAGGTCTTCGGGGCTGGGCCTCACGGCACCCCCGCAGCACCCTCCCCGTGGGACCTCCGGTCAGGGTGAGGCACCGCATCGCCTGGCACCCACCGGCCTGCGGAGGACTTCCTGCTTCTCAGTCACCGCTTTGGCAGCTGCGGCCTCCCTGACCCCCGTCCAATGGCACTCCTCATTCAGCGCGGTCTCCTCCTTTTAAGCCTGCAGCGGCCGTTAGCTGTGAGGGCGGCAGACAGTCTAGCCTGTCCATGACCCTGCACAGACCCCCGGGAGGTCACAGCTCCGCGGTGCTGCCCGAGGCCCCTGTGGCGTTGCTGCGGAGAGTGTGGGCCATGCTCCTCTCGGGGAAAATCACACACTGCCCTCTCAGCCGGCGGTGCTGATGCTTCCTTTCAGCACGTTTTAAAGGGGGAGCACTGCTAACATTTAAAAAAGCGCGGGAGAAAACGGCCAGGACGGTCTGTTGTTTCTGATGGAGAGCGCGTGGCCGGCTCTCAGGCGGCTCTGGGGGAGCAGGGAGAGCGCGGGTGGCCCTCAGAGCCGCCGCTCTGTCTGCGGCTCAGGGCGCTCCTCCCGGTCTGGCCGGCGCGTCCAGGCTGAGCCTCGCCTGATCTGCACTGGACACGGCCCCCTCCGGGGAAGTCTGCTCTGTTGCGTTCACACCCACAGGGCAGCGTCTGCTCTCCAGCGCCGCGTGCAGTGCTCAGTGCGAGGCGGCTCTTTTGTTTAAAGGATGAAACATGATGTCACGTCTATGAGATGAAGTCCATCAGACTTGGGGAAGATTTGAGGAGGGACTTTTTTTCTTTTATTTTTTAACTAGAACCTGGTGCATGAAATCCATGCACTGGAGGAGGGTCCCTCAGCCCAGCCTGCACCCTCTCCTAGTCTGGGAACCCGCAGGGATTGATTGCCTGTGGCAGACGGACATCCCTCTCACAGTCCGGGGCCGTGCAGTCAGGGACCCTCGCTCCTTACCGCCTGCCTGCAGCGGAGGAGGGAGAGGCACAGCACCATGGCTGTGCTCCCCAGCGAGAGTCGGGCTTCTGGCTGAGTGGTGCTTCCCTGTGGGAGCACACTGACCACCAGGGAGGGGGCGGCTCCTGCGTTGAGCGCCTGCCCCCTGGTGGTCAGTGTGTGTCATAGTGACGGGTTGTTCCACCAATAGTTCTGCCCTTTGGTTGATTTGCATATTAGGGTTTTATTATATAGGATTTATTTTTATTGATTTCAGAGAGGAAGGTAGAGGGAGAGATAGAAACATCAATGATGAGAATCATTGATCGGCTGCCTCCTGCACACCCCACTCTGGGGATGGAGCTCACACCCGGGCATGTGCCCTAGGCTGGAACTGAACCTAGGTCCCTTCAGCCCACAGGCTCACTTTCTATCCACTGAGCCAAACCAGCGAGGGCAAGGGGGGTGCATTTTAGAAGTGATTTCAGAAGGACAGGGAGTCAAACACTTCACAATACCTTTCTCTGCTAAGAGTTCATCATTCAATGAAAGATTTCAGTTTTTTAAAATGTGTTCTTGTCATTTTGTTTTTTTTTCTGAAAACCATTTCTAAAAATTTGAAAATAAAACCACAGTCTTTTCTTCTTATAAAAAAATGAAAAATATTCCTACCGAATAGAGGAAGATATTTGTTAATGATATATTGGTAAGGGGTTAATATTTAAAATATATAGGGAACTCATACAACTTAACATAAAAAATAACAACAATCCTATTAAAGAAACTGGCAGAGGACCAACACCTTAAGTGTTCTCATGTTTCCATGTTTGGACACAGCCCTGGCTGGTGTGGCTCAGTGGATAGAGCATCGGCTTGGGGACTGAAGGGTCCGGGGTTCGATTTTGGTTAGGAGCACATGCCTGTGTTGCGGGATTGAGCCCCAGTGGGGGACATGCAGGAGGCAACCGATCAATGATTCTCTCTCATCATTGATGTTTCAATCTCTCTTTCCCTCTTCCTTCTTCTCTGAAATCAATAAAAAATATATATATATTTTAAAAAATAGTATCTTGCCATTTGCAACAACAGATATATATAGAAGGTATTATGCTAAGTAACATAAGTCAGACAAAGACAAATACCATATGATTCACTTACTTATATGTGGAACCTAAAAAACAAGATGAGCCTACAAAACACCTGACCTCGAAGGGCGCCCCTGTACTCGGAGGAGCGATGGCAGTGCAGCTCGTCCCAGGCCCGCCCTCCGACCCCGCCTCCAGGCCCCTCTGCTCTGCTCCAGCGCTGCGCCCTCCTGTGTCCCTGTCCTGAGGGGCGCTGGTGCGGCCAGTCCATCCCGCTGGCTTTGCCACACTTTGACTTTTGATTGAAGGCTTTCCCTCAAGAAGATAAGAATGTATCATCTCACCAATAACAATAGGTCAATCTCTGGAACGTTAAAAAGGCAAAATAATATTTCGATGGGGCCTAAAACAACGTGTGCCTCAAAAACCTGTGTGTGCAGATAACAAGAAAGCAGTTATTGTGACTACCGGACCGAAAGGTGGGACATGTATTAGAATCAGCACCAGTGTGTGTGTTACCTGTGCCAGCAGAAATGCCTTCCTCTGCCTCTGTCACTGTCACTGTCACTGTCACTGTCCCCTTCCCCTCTCACCAGCACCGCCGCCTTTCCTCCGAATCACAGCACCGTGTGGACTCCTGCCCGGCTCAGCGCTTCCATGTCCTATTCTTACTGGTCTCAGTAATGCTCGTGGCCTCTCACTTTAGCTTTAGGTTACCAAAACTCTATCAATGCAGACCCTGACTTATATCTGCTTTTTTCCTCGTCACCTCCCATACCCAACTCCCTCTGAAGCATAGTGGTCCCTCCTTTGGAAAAGCTGCTGTTTGAACTACTCTGTTATTCTTAGACAGTCTCTTAACCTGTAGGTCACCTCTGTTATTTCTTTAAAAAATATATATTTTATTGATTTTTTTACAGAGAGGAAGGGAGAGGGATAGAGAGCTAGAAACATCGATGAGAGAGAAACATCTCATGCCTCCTGCACACCCCCACTGGGGATGTACCTGCAACCAAGGTACATGCCTTTGACTGGAATCGAACCTGGGACCCTCCAGTCTGCAAGCCAACGCTCTATCCACTGAGCCAAACCGGTTTTGGCACCTCTGTTGTTTCTAGACTGTAAAGTAACTCTGTTTTTTGCTTGAATAGAAAAGATAAACTTAACTGTCTGACCTTGCAAGCTAGCCATCTAACTGATACGCTGGTATTGATGCCAGGTGCCTGTATAGGTATGATACTCAAGATTACAGGTGTCTGTATAGATACAATATGTATTCAAGGGTACAAGCTGTGTTACACAAAGAACTGGAAGGACATGAAGAGGAAACACTTCCTCCTGTGCTTGTTCGGAATGTGACAGATAATCTGCTCTGAACCTGCACAATGAAGAGAACTCCTAACCAACGGGCTCATGGGCTCTTGTCCAGCCGCTGACCTGCGCTACCACACCTCCACCCAATCTCTCCTTCCTCTGTCTTCCGCTGAAAATGGTGTTTCAGGTACTGGCTCCTCCGTTTTGATGAGTTACTCATTTTGATGAGTAACTCTATGAGTTACTCTATCTGTCGGTCTGTCTTTTATTCCAGGCGGGCTCAGCCAGGAACCCGAGGGAGGAGGGAGTTATTTCCCTCCCCTCTGAGGATCTTATATGACCTGGAAATCACCTATAAGGCCTTTCCCAGAAATCCCATTACTAAGCAGCGGCATTTAGGGGAATCCCATAAACTGATTGGATTAGGGGTGTGATTAGAAGGCTCAGTATTTAATCAGGTACATTCTTTCTGAATAGGTTATGGGTGCAATGTATTGTCAATAAAAACCCCAGCACTTTCCAGATCAAGCAGATTTTTTTCAGCGCCTGAATCAGGTAGAGCCCTCATCATCAAAGCAGAAAGCTCACCTCTGAGTGGAGCATTTAACATCCTAATGAGACACATGACACATGAAAAAGCAGGTGAATCTCAGCCTCTACTGATTTCGATGGGGCCTAAAACAATTGTGCACACTTAGACCTCATCTTTCCAGCCTCCACTGCTTCAGAGCTGTTCCCAGCCTTGTCCTGGGCTGCTCCCTGCCTGAGGAGAGTTTCTGGTGAATCACCTGGATTCCCATCTTGGGAGGCGCCTGGCACGCCTGCACCCATAACACCTGTAGTGTAAACTGTTTCTTCTTCACCAGTTTCAGTGGCCTTCTCAGAGGTGACATTAGAACATAACAATGAGGTCAATTTCTTGGGTGCCTATTGCTCCCTTATCTAGCTGTATAGTCTTGTGCTCACTGCATACTGTTTTAAAAACTACTTATTGATTAATAAAGTTATTTCTTTCCCCATTACTCAGTATTGATGTTGTTTTTCCATATTTTCCCCCCGTATCCTTGCCTTTTATACTCTCAGAGTTTTTAGAATCACTATTAAACATTTAAAACAGGAAGTAGAAGATGTTCCAGACACATGTACACACTTTCACAGCTGGCAGCCCAACTGATGCTGCTTTCTGTTCAGCCAGACTAAGCTGTGAACAAGGGAAATTCATCCTGAAATGCTCCTGGGAGTTTGGGAATACAATTGAAGCACAAACACTGTCTTTATAATTATTCAAAGTGTTTCTACATTTTTAGGATGTCCCCAGTAACGGGTGAAACCAGACTAACCTTTGAACAAGGACAATTTATCCAGTAGACTTTTAAAAAAATATATATTTTATTGATTTTTTACAGAGAGGAAGAGAGGGATAGAGAGGGATAGAGAGGGAAGAGAGGGATAGATGAGAGAGAAACATCAATCAGCTGCCTCCTGCACCGCCCCCACTGGGGATGTGCCCACAACCAAGATACATGCCCTTGACCGTAATCAAACCCGGGACCTTTCAGTCCGCAGGCCGTCGCTCTATCCACTGAGCCAAACCAGTTAGGGCTATCCAGTAAATTTTTATGGGCAAACAGAAAAGCACAAAACCAGCAGCCGCTGGCGAAGGTGCATAAATATCAAGCTAAATGATTCTTTTGTTAAATGTATTTTATTGTTTTTTTGTTTTTGTTTTTGTTTGTTTTTTGTTTTTTGTTTTTTGTTGTTTTTTTTTACAGGGAGGAAGGGAGAAGGATAGAGAGTTAGAAACACCAATCAGCTGCCTCCTGCACACTCCCTACTGCGCCTGCAACCACGGTGCATTAGTCCGCAGGCTGACGCTCTCCCCACTGAGCCAAACCGGTTAGGGCTCAAGCTAAATGACTCTTGATGTTTGCGACTCCATTGCTTCAAGTTATCAGCAGTGCCTGGGCCACAGGGGTCATCTGCTTGAATCAGACATTGGCAAAATAGTCATTTCTGTGGGTCCTTTTACATTTTGAAAATGAACGGTATGATAATAAGCGCTGACGCGAGAACCGTTCAAAGGGCGGTAGAGCCTGGCGCCGGGATGGGAAAAGGTCAGCACGTGCTTTCCACTAACTCAGGTCTTTCCCAAACTCATAAACACCCATGTATTTCACATTAGATTTATTCACATTAAAGACACACCAAAAGGTGTTCGGAGGCTCTGCCCCAGTGTGAGGTGACTGGTCCGCGGCCTGGTCGGCGGGAACCGGACCCTCCGTGGCGCGGGGCGGGAGGACCCTCCCGGGAGCTGCCAGAGTCTCCGGAGCGGAGCTCCTCCCCAGCGTGACCGCCAGGCCCCGAAGCCACAGTTCCAACCGGGAGAGACCGCCAGGTGGATGGCACGTCCTCTATGGAGCGGCGGGTGTGTGTGTGCGTCCAACTTCGTCCCCAAGCACCTGCTGGGCTGGGCTGTGCTGAGGGTCCGGGGCGGGCACGCAGCCTGCGCCCCGCGGCGCCAGCGGGGGCCTGGCTCCCAGCCTCAGCCCCTCCGCCCCTCCGCCCCGCCGGGCTCCAGAGCGTTTGGAGCGGGTCCCCGAGCCCGCGGCGCCGGGCTCCAGAGCGTTTGGAGCGGGTCCCGGAGCCCGCGGTCCGGGCGCCTCGCCGCGCGCAGGGGGCAAGGGTCGCCCGGCCCTCCGGCGGCTGGCGGCGCGCCTACCTGGCCGAGGGCGGGGAGGGCGGGCCGGGGCGGGCCCGGGAGGCGCCGCCGGCCCTGCCTCCCCGCGGCCCGGCACTCGGGCACCCGGCGCGGCGGCCGCATGGAGACGCCGGCGGAGCCCGCGGCCCGGCCCCGAGCCCCGGAGGCCAACCCCGAGCGCCGCCTGCGCTGGCGCCACGTCCGAGAGGAGCTGCGGGCGCTGCTGGTGCTGGCGGGCCCCGCGGTGAGCCGGGCGGCGACCTTGTCCCCTGCGGCGGGGGGGCGGGGGGCCGGGGGCCCGGGCGGGCATCAGGGTGCGTGCCCAGGGGGAGCTCGGGCGCAGCTGGCTGGCGCGGCTTTGGGGGCTCAGGCAGCGGGACCTGGGACCGGAGGGGCTCGGCCCGCCCTCTCCTCCGGGCGTGTACTTTGAGAAGCAGCAGGTCACCCGAAACGCCAAACACCGGGCACCGACACGCAGCCCCGGGGCCGAGGGAGGGGAGTCACCCAGAGGGCGGGCAGGCGGCTCCCTGCGGGGGGCTGAGGGCTCCCTGTGGGGGGCTGAGGGCTCCCTGCGGGGGGCTGAGGGCTCCCTGCGGGGGGCTGAGGGCTCCCTGTGGGCTGAGGGCTCCCTGTGGGGGGCTGAGGGCTCCCTGTGGGGGCTGAGGGCTCCCTGTGGGGGGCTGAGGGCTCCCTGTGGGGGGCTGAGGGCTCCCTGTGGGGGGCTGAGGGCTCCCTGTGGGGGGCTGAGGGCTCCCTGTGGGCTGAGGGCTCCCTGTGGGGGCTGAGGGCTCCCTGCGGGGGGCTGAGGGCTCCCTGCGGGGGGCTGAGGGCTCCCTGTGGGCTGAGGGCTCCCTGTGGGGGCTGAGGGCTCCCTGTGGGGGGCTGAGGGCTCCCTGTGGGGGCTGAGGGCTCCCTGTGGGGGGCTGAGGGCTCCCTGTGGGCTGAGGGCTCCCTGTGGGGGGCTGAGGGCTCCCTGTGGGGGGCTGAGGGCTCCCTGTGGGGTGAGGGCTCCCTGCGGGGGGCTGAGGGCTCTCTGTGGGGGGCTGAGGGCTCCCTGTGGGCTGAGGGCTCCCTGTGGGGGGCAGAGTGCTCCGGACATGCCCACCCGGAGCTGCTGAGCCGGGACGTGGGGGTTCCCGTTCTGCCGTCCGGCTCCCTGGGCGTCGTGCTCAGCATAGTTTGTTTGAGTTTATTTACTGATTTCTCCAGGGAGGGCTTTCTGCGTTCTCTAGTAAAGCAATGCGGGCTTTAAAACCGCACGACCTGGGAGAAATGTGACCACCCTGAGCCCGCAGGCAGTGGTTTCCAGTCCGCAGGGTGAGGTCGGTGCCAGTGCCACCTGTGCGGCTTCAGGGCGCAAAAAGCCCCTGGCCCCGCAGCCCTGAGCTGCCAAGCCTGTGGCCAGGGTGCCTCTGGCGTGGTGGCCTGTTCGGGTCCTGGGATACCCACTGTGGGTGCACAGTGGCGAGAACACTGTCGGGGGCAGCGCCCAGGGGCAGGAAGAAGTTTGTGGAGCTCCCGAAAAGGGACGAGAAGGCAGGACCCAGATCTCCAGGGGTGGGGGGGCCGCCAGGCCCCCAGGTCTCAGCAGGAGGCCTCTCCGTCCCCTCTGTGCACTCGCCCAGCTCGTGAGGGCAATCACCTAGTGGGCGCGCCACCGCAGCGCCACCGTGAGGAGGGCTGGCGAGGCTGTCACTGCCCAGCAGCTTTGGGAGACCAGCCGGACGGGCGCTCACCGCTGCCCACTCCCGCAGTGACCAGCCCCCTTGGCCCAGGACCTTCCCGGCATCCAGGGCTGAGCACTGGGCTGCATGCTACGCCCTGTATGTTGTATGTCACTGTGTATACATACATAACTGCATTACGTACCAGTGTGGCTCATGCCTTGTAAAAGACAGAAAGCCGCAGGGACCGGTTTGGCTCAGTGGATAGAGCGTCGGCCTGCGGACTGAAAGGTCCCGGGTTCGATTCCGAGCAAGGGCATGTACCTTGGTTGCGGGCACATCCCCTATGAGGGGTTATGCAAGAGGCGGCTGGTCGATGTTTCTCTCTCATCGACGTTTCTCACTCTCTGTCCCTCTCAATTCCTCTCTGTGTAAAATCAATAAAATATATTTTAAAAAATTAAAAAAACAAAACAAAACAAAACAGAAAGCCAAGGTAAGCAAGAGAAAAGCTTTGCCATTTCAGCGCTGGGAGGAACTTGGCACTGCCCTTCCAGTTCTGTGTGTTTCTTTGGCTGCTCCAACCAGCGAGGTCAGAGGCTCCGGCACCTGCTTAGTCCCTTAGGATTGAACATGAGCCCTGCTGGTCCCGCCTCCGTTCCCGCCGCACAGCCCTCCCCGGGGCCAGGAGAGGGGTGTCCTGGCCTCTGTGCCCTCCCGCACTCCGCTCTCCGGCCCCTGTGCTGGACAGGACGCCCGGTCTGGGTTCCCTCTGACCCCTCTCCCACCCCATCGTCCTACAGCCTTCCAGCCGAGCCTGCGTGTCCCAGAGGGCTCACCAAGGTGGCAGCGCCCAGCACCCTCCCGTGGGCCTCCCCCAGGGCCTGGCAGAGGGCAATGCAGGACAGAGCGTGAGCTGGCCAGCCCCGCGCCCGCAGGAAGCTGTGGGGAGGGTGCGGGTGTGAGGGAGGGAAGGGGCCAAGCCGTGGGTGTTCCCACCAGACTTCCTCTGTGTTAACAGCCCACCGCCCGCTGATTGTCAAAAAGCTGGAACAGTCCCGAGTGGCCGCCTGTCCCTGCGTGGCTGTGCCAGCGAGATGCGGGGACCGGCCGGGCCCAGACAGGCACTGGTTTCATCAGCGGAGAAGGGGGTACACGGGCGCTGGGAACCGCCAGGGCTGCGGGCAGAGGCCCGCCGAGTGAGGAGCAGCTGCAGAGGACACGGAACAGGCAGGCCCAGGCTCGACCTTTCTCTCGTGGGCAGTTTGGCCACATCTGAGCCCTGCGGTTCGGCTGTTGAGAGCTCTGTGCTCTGGGGGACAAGCCCGGTGCAGGCGGTCAGTCCCCGGGGCACACAGTGTCCGGGATGGGCAGCTCTGAAGGGTCTGGTCCCTGACCAGGCGAGGGTGTGCTTCCGGGAGGGAGAGCCCACTGGGTCCTCCATCCTGAAAGCTTTTTAAAAATATGTATTTTTATTGATTGCAGAGAGGAAGGCAGAGAAAAGACAGAAACATTAATGATGAGTGAGAATCATTGATTGACTGCCTCCTGCACACTCACTCCTCCCCACTTGCAACCTGGGCTGTGCCCTGACCGGGAACCTGGGCATGACCTCCTGGTTCATAGGTTGATACTCAACCACTGAGCCACACTGTCTGGAATGATTGTTGTTTTTTAAGAAAGGGGAAAGGAGAGAAAGAGAGAGAGAGAGAGAGAGAGAGAGAGAGAGAGAGAGAATGCAACATCGATGTAGAGCAAAAGTGGGACTTTGATTGGCTGCTTCCTTCACACTGCCTACCAGGGATCCAGCCTGCAACTCAGGCAAGCCAGCAGCCTCCAAGCACATGGGATGACCCCCAACCAACTGCCTTACTGGCCAGGGCAAGAGGGTATGTTTTTATTGACTTGTGAGAGAGAGGAAAGAGGGGAGGGAGAGGGAGAAAGAGAGAGAGAAACATCAGTCGGTTGCTTCCTCCCATAGGACCCGAGCAGGGATCAAGCCTGCAGCCCAGGTCTGTGCCCTGACCGGGAATTGAACCCGGAAACGTGTGTTTCCAGGCAGTGCTCCCGCTCACTGAGCCGCCTGGCCGGCCACCAGGAGGGTTTCAGGCTGGGAGCTTCGGGCAGGTCCTGTGGATTATCTCAGCAGGACACCCACCGGCTTCATGCTGAGGCACCAGGATGGGGATATTCCCCTGACTGCGTCTGCCCGTGGTGGGGCTGGCGCCAAGGGCACAGACGGGTTCCGCTGCCGGTCGCCTGCGGTGGGAGATTTAAGCTGTTTACCTCTGGCTGGGAGAAGTGTGAACCCTTTTCCTAAGCGTCCTTGCTTAGGAAGGCAGGACTTTGCAGTTACTAGATGGCTTAAACTGCTTGGCCGTTAGCTGCCTGCCCTGCCTCAGAGACAGAACGTGTGTGAGGCTCCCTCCGACGCTCCCTGCTCGTGGCAGCTCCCTGTCAGGTCACAGGAAGTTTCAGCCCCACTGCAACGCCAGGAACGCCCCGAGGACTGGGCTCCTCAGAGGCCGTGTCGGATGAAAAATAATATTGACTCGGTGTTTCATGGCCAAAAACGATTAATTTGGGGGGAAATAAAAAGTTAGAATAGACCCAGGACTAGGCCAGGAGCCTGGATAAACCAGTCAAAAGTAGAGCTCCAACAGCCAGGAGGTTCTGGCCCCAGGCTTCTGCTTCCTCTCCAGGAGCCGGGGGCGGGTCCCACCCAGAGGGGTCAGGGGCTGCCTGAGGGGAGACGCAGGGCTTCGGGCCCCAGGTCTGTCCCCAGGTCCCTTCATGCCTCACTCCTGTCTCAGCCCGCCTCCCTCCTGGGTCAGTCCTGGGACTATCCTGGGAGCCGTTCACCACTCTGCCTGCGCCAGTGAGAAGCCCTCACCAGCCGCAGGCCGCCCGGCAGGGGCTCCATCCCGGGTGCAGAGGCCCAGCGCAGCTCGCCCAGGCCTGCGAGTCTTCTGCCAAGTGCTGGAGCTTTATGTCCTGCCTCCACAGGCAGGGCGCTACAATACCTCCCTCACAATACCTCCTTCAGACCAGGGGAGCTTGAAATCTGGGGGTGCGAAGGCTGAGTTAACTTTTCTTCCCTCCCCAAACCCTCCACACACACACACACACACACACACCCTTTGGCACTATCTGTGCAAACTTGAAATACAGTTATACCTCTAGGGATTTCTCTGAAAGGGCCTCTTCCCCCAAGTGTACAAAGAAATGTGTGTATGTAAGAAGTTCATTCTGTGGACACCTGTGGGCTTAGTTCATAAGTGATGGTGCATTCATACAATGGGGAAAAGGGTTGCAATCATTGTGTGCAGACGTTACAAGCTGTGTGCACACTGCTCCAGGGGGAAGTGTATGTAGAGGGAAGAGGAAGTTAAGCTGAGGGACAGTTAGGCCAGAGAGCTTTGTCAGCACGCTTTCTTCTGCAGGGCTCAGTGAGGAGTGAAATAGTCTCCCAAGAGCCCTGGCCCCGCCCACAGCCCTGGCCCCGCCCATAGGCCCAAGTTCCTGAGTCTCAATCGTAATATTTATCAACCCAAATGTCACTATGCGGCACATGACTGTATTCCCAACAGTGGACGGGGCGTTTACCCTAAGAAAACGCCGTTCTCCACCCATTGTGATCGTGTTCTGTGCAACGTGATCTGTAACATCCAAACCTGCGAAGCAGCCAGAGGCCTGGCCTCCACGTGGAGCCGGCAGGGTGGGGGCGCAGAGCTCCGGAACAGGCAGCAGACCCTGGGCCCCTGATCGCTACGGTGTGTGCGAAGGCTCAAAGGACAGGGACCTGAACAGATGGGAAAGATGCTGAGGTTACAGAAGAGGAAAAAGAGGGGACCTGGGACCTTTAAGTGACATAAATTCGCAGTTAGAGACACCGCGCTCCTGCGGACGAAGCCCCCGGGAGCGCCTGCGAGGCTGGCCAGGCCCTCGGCTCCGCTGCTCTGGCTGCGGCTCTGCGGCGCTGGGTGCTTCAGACCAGCCTCATGCACACGCAGCCCGCCCTCCTCTCAGGCCCGTCTCGCTCTCATTCCGGCTTGCTGTTGCAGTTCACTCCAGAAGCAGCGCCTGTGGTGGAGCAGGAGGACAGGGAGATTAGCGTCTTGTTTCCTGCAGTGAGAGAGGCTCTGGGTCACGGTCTGGAAGTCGGTGCAGAAAAGATGTGCTCCCCCCACCCCCCAAACAGGTCTTCCAGCTGAAGACTGCCCCCCCAACTGGGTCAGTCCTGGGACTATCCTGGATTTGGGGAAGGAAAGAGGGCTGCCATCTGAAACATGGGGGACTGGGGCGGGGACTGGTTAGGTCCCAACATCTCAGACTGACCCTCGGCAGTGCTGGCCGTGGTGGGCTGGCGGAGGGGAGGGCTAGAAGCTTCCTTGGAGCCGAGAAGACGGTGCTGTCTGTGCCCAGAACCCAGGAGGCCGTTCCCTGAGGAGCAGAGAGGGCAGCAGCAGCGGTCCGCAGGCACCTGCTCCCTTGCCTCGGGAGTGGCATCAGGGGATCCCACCTCTTGGACCACAGGGGCCTCCCAGAGAGAGGCTTTTCCAACGTGCCCTGGGTTTCCTGGGTCTGGCAGGGGGTCTGGGCCTGAGGAGAGGAGGGAGGTGGTTTTAAATTAATGGAAGGAAATAAGATAAGAGTACAAACCCGCATTCCTGCAGGCACCTGGAACGGTGAGGGAGAACAGCTCAGTGTCCCAGAAGCTGGGCTTCCTCTCCTAGCAGAGGCGTCCCAGAATTCAGGAATTAATGGTTCTGCAGACCGGTAACATGCCCCCCAAAGCTCAGATCCCGCTGGTCTGGTCGGATGGTCTTACTTCTGCCTCGGCTGCTCTGTCTGTGGACCTCCTTGCTGGCAGTTGGGGGCTGTATTCTCTCCAGTTCTCACTGTGAATCTCAGAAGGCAGCCTCTGAAAATCTCAGAAAAAATACACATGTGATCTGCGGCATGAAAATAGATTTGAAAAGCTGGGACTCTGAGAGCAGTTACAAATGGGCTTTTAATGTTTTCAAGAAGCCCCCAGCACTGCCCATTCCCCGTGGGAGCCGCAGGCTCCCTGAACCCTGGCGCCGCGCTCCTAAGGAGTTGATTCAGAGGGCGAGTGGGGCGGGGGCGGGCGGGGGTGGGGGGGCGCCCCAGGACTCGCACTCCGCTCCTCTTGATGGTTGGCATTCACATGTAATTTTCTGTTTCCTGTCTTCCCAGTTCCTGGCCCAGCTGATGGTGTTTCTGATCAGTTTCATCAGCTCCGTGTTCTGTGGCCACCTGGGGAAGCTGGAATTGGATGCTGTCACACTTGCCATCGCAGTACGTGTGGGACTGTTCTGACACGTCCGTGCTACTCGTGAAAGCCGTCTGTACGCGCTGCCTCTTGCTATGCTTAGGCGTGACACAGCTTAGCCGCTTACACCGATACGGTGTGCTGGCTCGCGGGGCTGCAGGTCAGAAGTCTGGAATGGGTGCCACTGAGCTCACTGAGTTCAGGCGTGGGCAGGGCTGCAGCCTTCCTTCTCCTTTGCCTACAACGTCACACATGCCCACTCTCTGCGGGTGGAGAGGGGACCTCTTTGAGGGGCCCTCGTTCTGTCTACCACACCAGCTTACTTGTAATCCATGGAGGTCTGGCTCCCATTCTTGGTTCCACATCTGGGGGAAGGGAATCGGAGAAGGAGGTTGAACGCTGGCTCCAGGAGACACTGTGTTCAGGGCCTGGTTGGAGGCATGACGTCGGAGAGCATGAGAGCATGCGCGGGAGCGCTTTCTCCGGAGCCATGGCAAGGAGCTGGAGCCGGGACCGGTCGGTGGTGGTCCAACGTGCAGAGCACGTCCTGAAAAGAAGCTGAGGTCATGAGGATTGGAGGTGTTCGGAGGCGCTTGCACCCTCTACTCAGGAGCCACGGTCACCTGGAGGACACGGACCGGAAGACCCCGGAGGAGGAGGTACAGGTCCTCTCCTGCCAGCGGCTAAGGGTGGCATTTTGACAAACAAAAGGCAAGACCCTCCATCAACCAAAAGACTATGACTGGCTTATTGTAATAGCTGCTTTATTACAATGCCCTGGGACCAAACTGGCAATATCTCGGAGGTGTGCCTGTGTTAAAGAAAATAAAGCAGAGTGATGCCAGAGGAATGGCGGCGTGAGAGAACCCTCTGGTTTCTTCCCTTAAAGTTTTAACAATTTGAACAACTATAACTCAGCTTGGGATTCCCTGCTCTATGTCCAGGCACAGCAGAGAGACCTTCACATGGCAGCATCTGAAGGTGGGCAAGTGGGAACAAACAGGGGAGGCGGGAGGGAGGAGGGCTCAGGAGAGCCGTGGATGCAGGGGAGGGGAGGGATCTGGTTGTGGCTGGTACTTCCTTCAGCAGGGAGGAGCAGAGAGACTTGGTGAGCACTCCTGCAGAAGTGAGCAACATTGAGCTTCAGCTGAGTCCAGAGACCTGGGCAGGACACAGCCTTGAGCTGCTGCTGCAGTAGTCTGGCAGTTGGAATTCAAGGCAGAGAAACAAAGCCATGGAGTCCTGCCACCTGTAGACTCCCAGGACTCACCTCCCTTCACCCTTGGTGTTGGGTTGTGGAGCACATTATTCACAAACCTGAGAACTGGTACGAAAGGGTCACTATTTCCCTGGTCCCTGGTTGGGGTTCACGGGGGCCTTGCAGAGGTCCAAGGTTGCCTTTACTGGGAGGTCAAAACAAAGGAGGCGGCTGGATTCCCTCGGCCAACCCCATTTCCAAGCATCATGGCTATACCGATGGCAGCCAGAACCACTGCTGGGGTCAGCATTCTGATTTTGTAGAGCTAAAGAACTCGTGATTCATTGCCACCTTCTAGAAAATTATAAAAAGACCTATTCATAATAATCAGCTAGAAGTGTCACTCATACATAGATGCCTAGAAAGAGAAGAAATCCAGCTAATATCATGAATAACCAAGGTAGTGAGGCAGCTCAGAAACAAAATGAAAAATCTCCAGAAAACAAACTTAAACACATGAAAATATGTGATATAAGTGACAGAAAATTCAAGATTGCTGTTCTGAAAATACTCAATGAGATGTGAGAAAATACAGACAGGCAATTTAATGCATTCAGAAAACAAATTAAGAAACAAAACAAGTACTTTACCAAAGAAATTGAAACTTTATTAAATAACTAAACAAAAATTCTGTAGATGAAGAACTCAATAAAAGAGTTTAATAGTGAACTATTGAGCATAGGAAATAGAGCAGACCAGATGGAGGAAAGAATTACTTTATCTAAGATAGAAATATTGAAATGATGCAGAGGGAAGAAGAGAGAAACTTGAGCTTAAAAAAATATATGAAAGAACTCCATGAGAACTATCTGACTCCAACAGAAAGAGCTATCTGAGAATAATAGGGCATACCAGAGAGAAGAAGAGAGAAAAAAGGGAATGGCGAGCCTATTCAAACAAAGAGTAGATGAGAACTTTACAAACATATGGAAAGAAGTAAACAGAACACCTAGTTAACCCCAATCTGAAGAGGCCTTCTTCAAGGCACATTGAATTAAAACTGTCAAAAAGTAATGACTTTGCAAGATAGCCAGGGAAGAGAGGAAAGTAACCGATAAAGAAAATCTCATTAGGTTCTCATTAGACTTCTCAGTAGAAATTCTACAAGCCAGAAGAGAGTGGAACCAAATATTCAAACGTCTGAAAGAGAGAAATTACCAGCCAAGAATAATAGCCAGCAAAGTTATACTTTAAATATGAAGGCGAAATAAAGATTTTTCCAGACATACAGAAACTGAGGGCTTTTACCACCAGAAGACCTCCATTGTAGGAAATACTCAAGGGTCATTCTACCGGAAACAAAGAGCATAAGGTCACAACACTACGGGTGAGATCACCAAAACCTCACAGCATTAACAAGGATAATTTGTGACAACAAAAACATAGAAGGAGAGAGGGAAGGTCTGAATTTGCAAAGGAGGATGAAGATCAGATGCACTCAAAAGAAAAAGGACTACAGTATATACCCAACTTTAGATTTTATAAATCTAACTAGAGGCCCAGTGCATGAAATTCATGCACTGTGAGAGGGTGCAGGTGTCAGCTCAGCCTGCACCCTTTCGCAGTCTGGAAGCCATTAGGGGATATCTGAGCAGGCCTAAGCTGGCAGTCAGACATCCTTAGTGCTGCCACAGAGGCAGGAGAGGCTCCAGCCACTGCTGCTGTACTTGCCAGCTGTGAGCCTGGCTTTTGGCTGAGTGGCACTCCCCTGTGGGAGCTCACTGACCACCAAAGGGCAGCTCCTGTGTTGAATGCCTGCCCTCTGGTGGTCCGTACACATCATAGCGACCCGTTATTCCTTCATTCGGTCAATTTGCATATTAGCCTTTTATTGTATAGGATGGTAAACACACACACACAAAACAAAATGGAGAAACAGTGTAAATAACAAAGAGAAAACAGAGGAGAGAAGTATGGAATAACACTAAACAAAAACAAAAGATAGAAACACAAAAGAAAACAACCAATGAAGGCACAGAGCTACCAGAAAACAGAAGATAAAATGGCTATAGGAAATCTTCATACATCAACCATTACCATAAAAGTCAATGGACTGAATTCACCATTAAAGAGGCACAGAGTAGCAGAGTGGATCAAAAAAACAAAACCCATCACCCAGCTAGCGTGGCTCAGTGGTTGAGTATTGAACTATGAACCAGGAAGTCACGGTTCGATTCCCAGTTAGAGCACGTGCCCAGGTTGCAGGCTTGATCCCCAGTGTGGAATGTGCAGGAAGCAGCTGATCAATGGTTCTCATCATTGATGTTTCTGTCTCTCTCTTTGTCTCTGAAATCAGTAAAAACATATTAAACACATACACACACAAAACCCACCCATATGCTGCCTTCAGGAGACACAGCTAACCTACAAAGAAAAAGGTAGATTCAAAGTGAAAGGGTGGAAAATGATTCTCCAAGCAAATCACAACCACAGAAAAGCAGATGTGGCCATACTTACATCTGATGAAATAGATGTCAAGATAACAAAGGTATCAAGAGACAAAGATGAAAATTTATAACGATAAAGGGGACATATGTCAAGAAGACAAAACACTTACCAATATATATGCACCCAACCAGGGAGCACCAAAATATATAGAGCAACTCCTAACAGAAGACATACAAAATGCCAACAGATAGGAAATTTTAAACTTCACTAGCTATTAGGAAAATGCAAATCAAACTGCAATGAGATACCACCTCTCCCCCTATACACATCATTAAGACAAGTCTTAACAAATTTTGGGAAGCATATGAGGAAAAATGAACCCTCATTCACTGCTGGTGGGAATGTGGACTGGTACAGCCACAATGGTGCTTCCTCAAAAAATTAAGAAATTAAGAATAGAGTTAACATATGACCTAGCAATCCTCTCTTGGGTATCTACCTGAAGAACCTGAAAACATTTATTCACAAAGCTCTGTGCACCCCTATGCTCATTGCAGCATTATTCACAGTGGCCAAGGCATGAAGACAACCAGTGTCCTTCCATGGAGGACTGGACAAGAAGATGTGGCACATGTATGCTATCGAATACTAGTCAGCCATAAGAAAAGACGAAATATTGCCATTTGTGACAACATGGATGGATCTTCAGAATATTATGCTAAGTGAATAAGTCAGTTAGAAAAGCTAAGAACCATATGATTTCACTCGTGGGACAAACTGAAGTTCATAGACATGGACAACAGTCTGGTGGTTACCAGAGGGAAGGGGGTGGTGGAGGTAAAGGGGCCACATATATGGTGACGGAAGATGATTTGACTTTGAGTGGTGGGCATACGATGTAACATACAGATCATGTATCATAGAAATGTACACTTGAAACACGCATGACCCTATTAACCAATGTCACCTCAATAAATGTAATTTAAAAAAAGAAGAAACCGAGACCTCTACTCCCATCCCAATGACTTGTCTGTCTTACTGAGAGTCCTGATCTAGAAATTAAACTGGTGCTCACTTCGGCAGCACATATACTAAAATTAGAAATTAAACTGGAAAATGAAACCCTGCATCCTATTATCTAACCTTAAAGTCAGAGAAAAACCAAAATCCTCTCTGTATCTTAGATCAGCCATCCCCCCCCCCCCCCCCAAAACCAGAGAGAGATGTTCTTGACCTCTGCCGGGTGAGCTGGCTCGGCGTGGCCAAAGGGCCTGCTCCCAGCACCGCTCCCGCTCTCCAGCCTCTCCCACGCCCCTGGCTCTATGACAAGGCACACACCGCCTTCCCTGCCTGCGCCCTCCAGGCGGGTGAGCTGTATCCGTGAACTTGGGGAGACCAGCACTCTGCACCAGTCCCCAGCACAAACGGGGTGTTTGCTTTCAGGGAGCAAGTGGACAGCCTCAGGCTCCGTTTTCCTTTTTGGGTTTTGCTGTTTGGGAACTGGGGTAGGGGGGGATAGAAATGTACTCAGCCAGCCTCCACCGGATTCTCTGGGTAAGGACGTGCAAGAAAGCTGGTGCTTTCAGGCTGGATGGTGTGGCTGCTGCCCGCATCTCCCCGCAGACTCTGGCGGAGGCAGCAGGTTCCAGACAGACCGGCATCAGAGGCCCTGACTTGGGGCTGCAGCCATGGGCTCCCCAGAGTCCAGGAACCCCAGACTTTGCCGACCTGGTCAACCAGCACATGTGGGAGCCCCTGGCATTGGCCTTGACTTCAGAGACCGGCTCTGCACTCCAGAGTCCTTTGGGACATTGGAACAAGCCAGGCTTGGTTTTGAGCAAGTGGACTTACCCGCCTGACATCCTGCTAAGTGCCTGCCCTTAGGAAGGATCATATTCCTCTGAAATTAGGGAGCAAATGCTGAAGATTAAAAAAGAACAAGGCTGAGGGTAGCCTCTGGTCTAGACTTCTCTGAGCGTGTGCCCGCCCTCTGTGCCCGCCCTCTGTGCCCACCCTGTGTGCCTGCCCTCCGTGCCCGCCCTCTGTGCCCGCCCTCCGTGCCCGCCCTCCGTGCCCGCCCTCCGTGTCCGCCCTCCGTGCCCACCCTGTGTGCCCGCCCTGTGTGCCCGCCCTGTGTGCCCGCCCTCCGTGCCCGCCCTCTGTGCCCGCCCTCCGTGTCCGCCCTCTGTGCCCACCCTGTGTGCCCGCCCTGTGTGCCCGCCCTGTGTGCCCGCCCTCCGTGCCCGCCCTGTGTGCCCGCCCTCCGTGCCCGCCCTCTGTGCCCGCCCTGTGTGCCCGCCCTGTGTGCCCACCCTGTGTGCCCGCCCTCCGTGCCCGCCCTCCGTGCCCGCCCTCCGTGTCCGCCCTCCGTGCCCACCCTGTGTGCCCGCCCTGTGTGCCCACCCTGTGTGCCCGCCCTGTGTGCCTGCCGTGTGCCCACCCTGTGTGCCCGCCCTCCGTGCCCGCCCTCTGTGCCCGCCCTCTGTGCCCACCCTGTGTGCCCGCCCTGTGTGCCCGCCCTCTGTGCCCACCCTGTGTGCCCGCCCTCTGTGCCCACCCTGTGTGCCCGCCCTCCGTGCCCGCCCTCTGTGTCCGCCCTGTGTGCCCGCCCTCCGTGCCCGCCCTGTGTGCCCGCCCCGTGTGCCCGCCCTCTGTGCCCGCCCTGTGTGCCCACCCTTTGTGCCCGCCCTCCGTGCCCGCCCTCCGTGCCCGCCCTCCGTGCCCGCCCTCCGTGCCCGCCCTCCGTGCCCGCCCTCTGTGCCCACCCTCCGTGCCTGCCCTCCGTGCCCTGCCCTGTGTTCCCACCCTCTGTGCCCGCCCTCTGTGCCCGCCCTCTGTGCCCGCTCTGTGTGCCCACCCTCTGTGCCCGCCAGCCGTCTCTGCAGGCGGAGGCTGCGGCTCCCCTGAGGCCGGCCCAGCTCACCCCTCCTGTCTCCCTGAACGCTGAGCGGCCTCTTCTTTGCATCTCTTTACAGGTGATCAATGTCACCGGGATCTCCGTGGGATTTGGCTTATCTTCTGCTTGCGACACCCTCATGTCTCAGGTAAATGGAGCCCAGGCCCCTCTCTCAGTGACCCGGGTATCCCCCTGGGCGTCTCCCCGGGCGTCTCCCTGGGTGTATCTGGAAGAGCCACAGGCAGGAAGGGTTGAGTGCACAGAGCGACACATTCTGAATCCCTGGGGCCTGCTCCCCTCAGTGTGGCTGAGGCCCTCCGGCTGTGGGGGTCGTGCTCCTCTGTGTGCTTCCTCGGACTGCGTTTTGACCAAAGAGGGGCATTCTATAGAAGTCCCTTCCGGCGCTTCCCACAGCATTGCGTGTGGTATGGCCCAGGTTCTCCACCGCCATGCTCCTTAGACCCACGGGCTGTACAGCACCGGGTGGCGGCTCCCGGGGGCGGGCGGTAAACCCTGCAAGGCCGGCCTGGGTGGAGGAGTGCTCCTACCGGAGCCTGGCCAAGGGCCCGAGGAGGAGGCTGACCCTCCGCAACCACCCCCCCACCCCCCCCCGCCCCGAGCTTGTTACAGAGGAGGCACAGCTGGCGAGGCCTCTCTGCCCCCCCCCCGGGGGGGGGCAGGGTGGAGAGGGCCCTGTAGCGGCCCGCCCGGTAGGGGAAAGACCTTGCATGTTGCCAGGGTAGGGCTGGGCATGTTCTAGGAGCCACACACATCGGCCATGAACGGGGAGGGCCCATCAGACGTCCCTGTCCGTCCCAGAGCTCGCTGCGGCCTGCCAGCGCCAGGCAGTCTCTCAGGGCAGCGTCTCTCCACCTTCCACCTTGTGCCTCTCCCATGAGGTGCCCTGGGTGCCTGCAAGGGGCTTCATCGGCAGGGAGGCAGCTCGCCTAGTCGCCAATTGCCCACGTTAGGGACATAGTGCACAGCAACAACATAGGGTGCGAGAAAGAGAGAAACATTAAAGCAGGGATCCACGTATGAAAAACAACGTTTTCCATCATGATCCTCAGGATCTGAGCTGGTGCGAGGTCACCTGACATGGGTCCGGGGCACTGAGGCGTTTACGTGAGCCTTCACCTGTGTTAGAAAGAAGAAATACGAGCAGATTCATCTGGCATAAAAAACACCACAGGCCTGTTTGGCTCAGTGGATAGAGCATCAGCCTGTGGATTGAAGGGTCCCAGGTTTGATTCCAGTCAAAGGCACATGCTCAGGAGGCATCCAATCAATGATTCTCTCTCATCTTTAATGTTTCCATCTCTCTCCCCCTCTTCCTTTCTCTCTGAAATCAATAAAAACAACAACAGTAGCAAAACAAAAACAAAAACCAACACGCCACACTCAGTGGGGTGCCCTCTGCCCCATAACGGTTGGCTGCACAGAGCAGCCAAAGTCCAAGGTCAGCAGGGACTTGCGATGGGAGGCCTTCCTCTGAGTGTGACGCTCGCAGCCGGGTCTTTGGATGGTGAGTAGCCACGGCCGTGGGAGCCTGGCCAGGCTGTGCGAACTCTACTTGTTGGCCCCGTGTGGAGCTTCCTGGCACGGGGGGGGGTGAAGAGGGGGCGGGCTAGCACCCAGCCTCTCCCCTCTTCCGAAGGTGTGTGTGTGCCTGTCCACATGTGCTGTCTCCATGGGCCCTCCTGCCTCAGGGTGACGGTCCCACAGGAGCCTGAGAAGTTCCTCTCCACCCAGGGCGCACAGTAACTGACGCTCCGCACAGAACCCCATGGCAGATTCCACAAACGGTCCCTGTTCCAGGGACAGCAGTCTGTGTCCCAGGAGCACGCCCTCTGGGCCAGGCAAGCCTCTGCGCGACCACTGCGCCCGGGCGTCCACACCTTCGCCGCACAGGCCGCCGGCTGGTCCCTCATGTGGCTGTGGGGCAGCAGCAGCCACACTTCGGTTATTTAAATGTAGTGAGGCCTGGGGCCCGGCCCGGTGGCTCAGTTGGTTAGAGTATCATCCTAATATGCCAAGGCTGCGGGTTCGATTCCCACTCAGGCACATATAAGAAGCAATCAGTGAATGCATAAATAAGTGGAACAAATCTCTTTCTCTTCCCCCTCCTCTCTCTCTAAAAAAATACCCCAAAACACAACAACAACCAAAACAACAACAAAAGCCCATAAATGTTTAATGCCTGTGAAAGCACCCTTGTTCATCCAGCCAACGAGGTTTCCCAGCCTATAATTTTATCTGTTGCTCAAGGACATCATTTTCCTGATTTACCCGCCCGCTGCCTGCTGGCCACAGGGGCGGTGGAACCTTCATTCAGGACCGTGTTCAGCTGTCCGTGCTTGCACATCATGTCCTCCCTCGCTCTCTGCGACGGGGTCCCCGTGCACAGATGGGCCGTGGGCCGTCCTAGTCCCTTTGTGGGAGCAGCCTCACCAGCTGCCCCTGCAGTGCCGCCCCTGCAGTGCTCCCGTTTGCTGTGCCGGCTGGCGGAGCTGCCAAGGCGTCTGCTCCCTGCCTGCCTGGAAGTGCAGACGCTGTGGGCAGGGGCAGGAAACGCTCAGCTCGGCCCCTGGCTTTGATGTGAGCCCCGATGTCTCCCCACCTCTCCTGTCCCTATGTAGGCTTGCTCATTGCTCTCCCCCCCTCTGCCTCCCACTGTCAAAGCCACAGAGCGCTCCGTTTAGAACAGCCCAGCTGGCAGTATCGGGGTCAGGGAGCAGACAAACGACTCAGCTCAGCCCCCTGGCTGCTAAAAGTGATTTGTTCCTGCTTCTGTCCGGGTAGCAGCAGCGGGCAGTGGAATGGCGGCCGCACCCAGTAGACAGATTGTCCCGCTAGGGCCGTCAGTGCAGCCAGAACGTCCCTCCCTTCTTGCAGGTCACAGGGCTGGCACGGGTGGGAGGGGCTTCCGGAGGCTCTGTTGCTCAGCAGGCGCAGTAGCCGCTGAGCCGTGGAGACTGGACTGTTTGCAGGCCCTCCCTGGGTGACGGCAGGCCGTGCAGTCAGCACAGAGCGTGACCCCTGGCAGGGCCGGGCGATGAACATGTGACCCGCTCCCTGAAGGGAAGGGAAAGTCTTCTGACAACTGGTTTTCTATCAGGGAGTGTCTGCTCTCTGCCCTCTTCCACAGTGGGGACCCAAATCCAGGGCACTCTTTCTCTTTGCCATTTTTGCCACAATGCCCAGCTCATGACTTTCAGGGTGACTGAAACATGTCATTCACATGGCACCACACCTGTGAGATTCCAAGAGCTAATCTGTTTGACTAGCGTTTTGTTTTTTGTTATTTTTTAGAGAGAGAAAGAGGAAGATGGGGAGAGAGGGAAGCATCCATGTGAGAGAAACATCAGCCAGCTGCTTCCTGCACACCCCCTACTGGGGACTGAGCCTGCAACTTAGGCTTGTGCCCTGACCGGGAATCGTACTGACACCGGGGAATCGTACTGACACCGGCCAGGGTCACCAGCATTTTGCTTTCTCAAAGGCAGCCTGCTGTCTGCTCGCCAGGCCATATATGTCCTTTCCTAATCAGGCAATAATGGGCGAAGGCATTACACTCAATGGGGTCTAAAAAGTTCGGCAGTGCCCAGAACTCCCGGGAAAGACTGCACCTCTTTCACAGGTTTGGCTATGGGACAGGCCTGTACTTGGTCTGTGACAGCCTTGGGGACAGGCAGGTCTTAGCCAGCCATGTGACTTCATTCCTGGGCACTCCCCCGTGGGGCCTGCTGCCGAGGTGCCGGAAGGCTGCAGGGCCTCCCCGGCGGAGACGAACCCCCGCAGGTTACCGTTCCGTCATCGGCATGGCAGCCCACTCACCGCGGCTGGGAAGGAAAACGGCCACAGGTCCCAGGCCGCCATCACGGCCTGCGGCCGTTTCCACTGGAAGGTGCACCCTGCATGGGAGACACGCTTCTTAACCGTGATGGTCACTGCGAGGGCATTGGGAGGGGCGGCTGCAGAGAGCGTCGGCACGCCAAGAGCGCATTGGTGACCCGCCCTGACGGCAGCGGGAGGGAGCCCAGGCGGTGGCGGCAGGAGCCTGAGGACGCAGACAGAGGGAAATGGGGCTTGGCAGGGAGCTAAGAGGAACCAAGAGGCCACCTGGTCTCCAAGGCCCAGTGGCTCACCCACCTGGTTGCTCTGATTGGGGCGCAGTCTGTTGCCATGGTTACAAGGACCTCACCGCCACGGAAGCCCAGTAGCGAGGGCTTATTTTTGCAGAAATAGGATAGACTTCATCCCCCGGGCCACAGTCTGACGCTAGGGTCAGTCCCTTCTATGTGGCCTCAGCTTTGTTGACAGACATCTTATGTCAGGAGAGCTCAGATTTCCGGCAATTTCACGAACATTTGTACAACTACAACATAAAGAAGGCTCAATGTTATTTCTTATTTGACAATGTTTCCCGAGTAACTTCGCATTCCAGGTAGGCCTGGTTTAATGTTGTTCTCTTACAAGGAGAGAAACAATCTCGAGGCATTCCAGGGGCTCTGGGACACTTCCCAGCCACGTCAAGAGAAAGACTGACTTTGCATCCGATTACCTTCATATGTAAATCCCGTCCTTGATGAACTCGGCTGCCCACACAGAGTTCTGTTCTCATTATTACTTTGCACAAACCTTCTAGATTTTCATATTCAGATTTTGTCTTGCTTTTTCTCTTTTCATTCTCAAACAACCAGTCTCACTTCAGGACAAACTTACAATTTTTTCTCTCAAAAATGTATTTTCACACCCTTTCCTTGTCTAACTGAAAGCATATCTTATTTCTTTTCACCTTAATTAGAACTATTAACCCGTAAATAACTCAAAAACATGTCTGTTCTACGTAAGTCAACAAACTTAAATTAGCTATAATTTACTGAAGATTAATCTTCTCTGGTGAACTTGGAAAGCGTGTGTTAGTTTCTGCATTTCTGAGGATTTTAGAGTAGCCAATCCTTATATGTGCTTGTTTGTTTTTGAAGCCAATGAAACACAGCTCATTTACAAATTAGCAACACCAGCCAGAGGTAGAAAACACCACACACGTAACACGTGTGTAGACACACATGCACACACAAACAGCTGCAGGCGGACCTGTGGCCTCCATAAAAGAAGTGGGATCTCGAGACCTTTCTCCCCCTCCCACCTTTACCCAGGCCCGGTCTAACAGAGTTGTAGACAACATTCTGTCATCTTTTCCTAGCTTCAGTTCATCCCCTCATTTCCTGACCCTGGCGCTCAGCCAGCCGCCCACCAGAGGGGCCAGCCCTCAGCCGTGGCTGCGCCGCCTTCCTCGCCCTGGCGTAGAGAGCGAGCTTCTCACACAAACCCTGAGACCAGCCGCACTTCCAGGGCACCGGGCTCACACCTCAGTCTAGCATACTGGTCGCCCTCCTCCCCGGAGGTCCTGGCCACGGGATTTCCCCTGCGGAGGCCTCGTTCCCAGGCCCTTTGCTTGGGTCTCCAGGCGGAGAGAAACTGTCCTGGGCTGAGAGCTCAGAGGAAGGGCTGACAACGCCACATCACACCGAGTTCGCTGAGGGAACTCACAGGGAGGAGCACCACGTTGCAGGTGTAAAGGGCTATAGACACTGGGCAGGTGGAGAGCGGTACTTGGGGGTGACACCTGCCCCCCCCCCAGATAAGGGCGAGCACCTTGCGGACTTCCTGAGGCAGGGCCGCACCTGTCCCAGAGCTGCCTGCCTGACGTGATAGTCATCCAGGTCCGGATTGTCAGGGAGCAGCGTGGGCCAGGCCAGCGGGTGGTGGGCGAGGCAGCAGCGGGCAGCGGGCAGGCCCTGTGCAGTCTCCACGGAGAGAAGCACTTTGACGTGTGCGTGGCTGATCCTGGTGGGGTAAGGAGCTCCCTCTGTGGAGAATCAGCCTCCCTCACGTCACTGAAAGGGTGGGGGAAGGGATGTGCAGTTTAGCGTGGGCAAGCCAGTAGCCGCTGGCCCCGGCCAGCACCGTCCCTTCCCCGGAGTTTCTGCTTAGAAGGCCTGCGTGAGGCCCAATATATTGCATTTCTAACAAGTTTCTAGGTGATGCAACCCCAACTAGAAAGCAGTTACTTATTTATTTATTTATTTTAAAAACATTTTTATTGATTTCTGAGAGAAAGGGAGGAGATGGAAACATCAATGTTGAGAGAGAATTGCGAGTCAGCTGCCTCCTGCATGTCTCACACTGGGAATCGAGTTCAAAACCCTGGGCATGTGCCCTGACTGGGAATCGAACCATGACCTCCTGGTTCATAGGGCGACGCTCAACCCCTGAGCCACACCAGCTGAGCAGAAAGCTTTTTAAAATTATGACATTTGGGCCTCACCCTGGACCAGTCAAGTCCAGACTGGGGGGCGTGGGCACTGATGGTTTGCTCTGGCTGTGTGTCCCCAGACGTACGGCAGCCCCAACAAGAAGCACGTGGGGGTCATCCTGCAGAGGGGCACGCTCATCCTGCTTCTCTGCTGCTTCCCCTGCTGGGCGCTCTTCCTCAACACCCAGCACATCCTGCTGCTGCTCCGGCAGGACCCCGCCGTGTCCAGGTGAGCCCCTGGGCAGGACCCCACCGTGTCCAGGTGACACCCCCCCGGGCAGGACCCCGTGTCCAGGTGAGGCCCCGGGCAGGACCCCACCGTGTCCAGGTGCGCCCCTGGGCAGGACCCCACCGTGTCCAGGTGAGCCCCTGGGCAGGACCCCACCGTGTCCAGGTGAGCCCCTGGGCAGGACCCCACCGTGTCCAGGTGAGCCCCTGGGCAGGACCCCACCATGTCCAGGTGACACCCCCCCGGGCAGGGCCCCGTGTCCAGGTGAGGCCCCGGGCAGGGCCCCGTGTCCAGGTGAGCCCCTGGGCAGGACCCCACCGTGTCCAGGTGACACCCCCCCGGGCAGGGCCCCGTGTCCAGGTGAGGTCCCGGGCAGGGCCCCGTGTCCAGGTGAGACCCTGGGCAGGACCCCGCCGTGTCCAGGTGAGGCCCTGGGCAGGACCCCACCGTGTCCAGGTGACACCCCCCCGGGCAGGACCGGCTGTGTCCAGGTGAGGCCCCGGGTAGGGCCCCGTGTCCAGGTGAGGCCCCGGGCAGGGCCCCGTGTCCAGGTGAGGCCCCGGGCAGGACTGGCCGTGTCTAGGTGAGGCGGCCGGGCAGGGCAGGGGGCCATCCCAGCAGAAAGGTGCTCCCATCCAGGTCTGGCCTCTAGAAGTGCCAGAGGCCAGGGCGTGGCCCCACATGAGGCGGTGAGCTTCCCTCGGGTGATTCTGCCAGGCCTGGTGCTCCGCACGCCTGCGCCTGTGATGCAGACCCCCTCACCTGGGGACGGCAAAGGCACAGTCTGGGGAGAAGTGAGATTTGGCAACCTCTCCAGGAGGGGTGGTCACTGAAGGTGTTGGGTGGTGGTTTCGTGCTCATTGGCCCTGGTTGCTATGAGTCGCCTCAGTGCTTTCAGAGCCCCCCCCTCCCTCCCCCCCTCCCTCCCCCCCCCCCCCCCGCTCTGTCCTCATTGGCCGGGGCGGCCGGGGCGCAGTGTCTCCCAGAGGTCATCTAGACGACCCTCACATGCTGCCGAGACTGAGACCCACCAGGGCAGCCCTTGTCTTAGGCCAGCGGCTCTGAGCCCGGGGCAGTTGGCAATGTCGGGAGGCATTCTGTTATCGGAACTGGTATGAGGGCATAGTGACTGGTAGGAGCCCAAGATCTACAAACCACAGGGAAGTGGCCACAGCAGACAAGCCAGCAGCCACAGAGCTGAGCTGGAGAGACGCGGCTGGGAAGGACCCGAGAGGCCTCGGGGTTATGCGTTGGCAGCTCTGTTGTAAACTGCACGCCTGCTCCAGCAGTTCAGTCCATTCATCCAGAAAGAGGGTTTGTCCCGCCTCCCTTTTCCCTGAGCTGGAGACCTCACGGCTTTCCTTTCTGTCGTTGTGCAGGCTCACCCACACCTATGTCATGATCTTCATCCCAGCCCTTCCCGTAAGTTTCCAGGAGTTCGGCTGTTTCTTCTTGGGTTCACTGAGGCACGCCGCTGAGACACCCACGGCCCAACGAACCGGATCTGGTGGCACCCGCAGTGACGGGGCTCGCCTCAGAAAGCGCCGTTTTTATTGTGCTCAGGAAAGACACAAACTCTGTCCCTCAAGGAAGCCCAGGCTCAGGTGCCTGCAGGGCGCTGTCCTGGCTCCTGGAGCTGGAGGGACTCTGGGGTCAAGCAGCCAGGGAGCTGTCCCCCACCCCGGGGCCAGTGGGTCAAGTGCACGCATAGGAGAGGGGCCGAACCCTGGCTCCGGACCCCTCTCCCGCCCCCTCCCTGATGACAGCTCTGGTCCCGGTGGAGCAAAGGGCAGGAGAGCAGTGGCTCTCAGCTCTCTGCACAGCCAGGCCAGTGTGAACATCGTCTCTATCTTTCTCTTGTAGGCGACGTTTCTTTACACATTACAAGCTAAATATCTGCTCACCCAGGTAATGCCGGCTCTCCTCTTCCTCTGTGGGGCTGATAGGATTCACAGCTTTCAGGGCTGGGGGGCCGGGCCGGGAGCCGCCTGCCAGCACTGCCTACCCTCCCAGCGGCCGCTCCGGGTTCCTGCAGTGGCCGCGGCCTCTCCCCTGCAGGTCCTGCCCTGCTGTGCTCACTGCACTTCACTCTGTCTGCTTCCACCTCCTCGAAAGGCAGCTCGGTCCACTGCCCCTGCACTTAAGCTAACAGGGTCTCCGGGAAATACGTGGCCCAGAAAACAGTTGGCCAAGCCTTTGTCCTGGCCTCTGAGCCCAAGACCACCGAGGCCACCAGACAAACCAGCCAGAGCTTCCACAGATCGGAGGGGCCGTGGGCTCTCACCAAAGGGGGTGGAGGTCAGTGAGATCCCAGGGAAGCCGGCTCCGGGAGGTCAGAGCTAGAAGGTTGAGCGGAGAAATCGAGGCCAGGCTCCGAGGCCAGGCCTGCGCTCCGCCCTGTCCCCTCTGGGGAATCCGCAGGCTCAGCCCCGGTGGATGGCTGTGCGGGGCCCGTGGAGCGTCACCCTGGGTGGGACATGGAGGCTGCTGTTTGGGTGACACTGACCTCAGCCCTCAGGCAGAGCGGGCGCTCTGTCTTCACTGACAGGGTTTCAGACAGCGAGGTTTTTCCAGGTGTGGGCCAGACAACAGGTTTCCTGGAGATGAGAGAGGACTGAGGGGTGAGGTGACCCCGCGGTGGGGATGGTGTTCCCTGTTTCCTGCAAGTGGCTGTTGACTCCCTCAGCCCAGCACCATGTTATCTCACGCAGCAGGGCTTGGGTCTGAGATGCCAGACTGGATGGATGCTGCTGCTCCGTGCTCATGAGCAGAGCCAGATGGGACGGGACGCATCCCTTACTCCTTTGCAGACCCCCCTTGTGCTTGGGGAAGTGCTGCTCTCACCCGCAGGCCAATGTGGGAAGCGGTGTGTGTGTACGATCAGTCCCTGCCGTGCTGGCACTGCTGCGGCGTCTCTTCTCTCCTCTCCGCCTCCCCCCCTGCCCGGGCTCTCCGGCTCCGAGACGGGTGTGTGTGTGTGTGTGTGTGTGTGTGGAGGGCGGAGGCCAGCGCAGCAAGGAGGGCCCCAGGACGGCCTCCCGGTGGCAGCCCGGCCCCTGGTCCGGGCCTCCAGCAGGTGCGGTCTCTCCTCGCTCTAGGGAATCATTCTGCCCCAGATCCTCACCGGAGTTGCCGCCAACCTCGTCAACGCTCTCGTCAACTACCTGCTTCTCCATGAGCTGCATCTTGGGGTGATGTGAGTTCACCAAGTCTTGGGCCAGGGAGAAGGCATGGCGGCGTGTGGCTTCGCCAAGGCCGGGGGCAGTGAGACTTCCTGGCCGTGCCCGCGTGTGGTCCCTCCTGGGCACTGGCAAACGGTCCGGCGGGGTGGAGGAGAGCGGTGCTCTGGAAGGATGGCCGCAGGGCCGGCCGCAGCCGCCCCAGGCGGGTGGCACCTCCCGCTGCGGGAGGCTGGGAGGGCGGAGAACGCACCCCCTCACGAACTGCGCTTCCAGGGGCTCAGCACTGGCCAACCTGATCGCCCAGTTTTCCCTGGCTCTGTTCCTCTTCCTCTACATCTTCTGGAGGAAACTGCATCGAGCCACTTGGGGAGGTAAAGGCCGTCTTTCGTTTTCCACCTCGGACACGGGCTCTGCCTTGGTGAGCTCCGGGCGGTGCCCAGCTGTGTGGTAATGGTGTGTCCCCTCAGGCTGGTCCCTGGAGTGCCTGCAGGACTGGGGCTCCTTCTTCCGCCTGGCCATCCCCAGCATGCTCATGCTGTGCATGGAGTGGTGGGCCTACGAGATCGGCAGCTTCCTGAGCGGTCAGTGCCGGGGAGGGGCGGCTGGGGGTGGGGAGGGGTGGCTGGGGGAGGGGAGGGGCGGCTGGGGGAGGGGAGGGGCGGCTGGGGGAGGGGGCTTGCCCAGAAGCGTGCACCAGCGGCTCTCTCCGCAGGAATCCTCGGCATGGTGGAGCTGGGGGCCCAGTCCGTCGTGTATGAGCTGGCCACGCTGGTGTTCATGGTGAGGGTCTGAGCTGCTGTGCGGAGGTGCTCAGTGTGCTTATTCATAACATTCAATCCTTCAGAAACTCTTATCCCAGAGCTTTGAGGAGCCTTTTGGTTAAGTGGGTCTTCCTGTGGGCTCACTGGTGGGGGTGGGGGGTGGGATCTTCCTGTGGGCTCACTGGTGGGGGTGGGGGTGGGGGTGGGGTCTTCCTGTGGGCTCACTGGTGGGGGTGGGGGAGGGTCTTCCTGTGGGCTCACTGGTGGGGGGGGTCTTCCTGTGGGCTCACTGGTGGGGGTGAGGATGGGGTCTTCCTGTGGGCTCACTGGTGGGGGGGGTCTTCCTGTGGGCTCACTGGTGGGGGGGGTCTTCCTGTGGGCTCACTGGTGGGGGTGAGGGTGGGGTCTTCCTGTGGGCTCACTGGTGGGGGTGGGGTGGGCTCTTCCTGTGGACTCACTGGTGGGGGTGGGGTCTTCCTGTGGGCTCACTGGTGAGGGTGGGGTCTTCCTGTGGGCTCACTGGTGGGGGTGGGGTCTTCCTGTGGACTCACTGGCAGGGGAGGGTCTTCCTGTGGGCTCACTGGTGGGGGTGGGGGTGGGGTCTTCCTGTGGGCTCACTCGTGGGGGGGTGGGGAGGCTCTTACTGATGTGTCCACTGCTGGACTTCCATCCGCCAACACAGTCCCCATCTGAAAGATCTCATTTGATTGCCAGACGTGCCAAATAGTTGTCACAACACGAATGCCTTGAGGTCAGGCCATGTTCCCTTTCTCTTTCCTCTCTTTCCTTCCTTCCTTCCTTCCTTCCTTCCTTCCTCCCTCTCTCCCCCCTCCCTCCCTCTCTCCCTTCCATCCTTTTTCTTCCTCTCTCTCTCTCTCTCTCTCTCTCTCTCTCTCTCTCTCTCTCTCTCTCTCTCTCTCTCTCTCTGCCTTTCTTTCTCCTCAGCTCTAAGGGCCCTTCTTTTGCCTCTACAGCTTGTTTCCTGAGCCCACACTGCCCAGCTGCTCACTCCTCCGCCCTCAATGACTTTCTAAACAAGCTTTCTCTTACAATTCGAGTTCCTTGGCTCTGAATCCTTTCCCAGCCAAACTCAAGAACTGAGGTGCTTAACCAAGGTCTAACACCTGGTGGCGTTAGCTGTTACCAGATCTGTCCCATTGGTGATGGTAACTGGCTATTGGTGAGAGCACTGCCTGCTGGTTTCCACCACCAAGCCACACCTTCGCACTGTGGTGACAAAGAAGCTGTGGGGAGGCCCTGGGTCTGCCCTCACAGGCTGGTCTCCCATCTCTTTTACACGCTCTGCTCTGTCAGCTTCTATAGCCTCCCTTCAGCGATCCTGATCTTCAGGCAAAGTCCTTGCTTAAATGAGTGATATTTTGCCTTAATTAATACTTAATCTCTCAAGTGGTAAATTTATAGATGATAGGTGCACTGGTGAGGTCCCTTGGCCTGACCTGTGCCCTCTCGCAATCTGGGACCCCTTGGGGGATGTTAGAGACCTAGTTTCAGCCTGATCCCTGCAGGCCACGCTGAGGGACCCCACTGGTGCACAAATCTGTATATACATAACATGGCTGTATTTCCTGAAGGCCTCTAGTATATACATAACATGGCTGTATTTCCTGAATAATTGCTGTGTTTGAGGCCCTGTTCTAAGTAGTTAGCACGATGGACTCATTTAATCCCAACATAACCCTAATATGCAGGTCCTCTTCTGAGGTCTCTCTCACAGAGAACTGAGGTCTAGTGGGGCAGGTGCTTGGATGGGCACCTGTCCCCGGGCCGTCTGGCTTCAGAGTCCCTGTTCCTAAGCACAGGCCAGGCTGCTGTCTGTCCCGCTGGCACCTCTGCCCTCACAGAGGTGGCACTGCTCTGGGCTTGGTCTGGGTCTCTGTTTTCCTATGTTCTTTTTATCCAACATTTGCAGGGGAGGGGTCACCATTTTAGGATTCTGTTTTCTAAACCTTGAGGGTCTTTCAGAACAGACCTGTCTGGCCTCTCGGAATCCATCCCTCCACACCCACGGCGGAAGGGACGGTGCAGCCCTCCCGGTGCTCAGGCTGGAAGCTCTGTCAAAAGCCAGGCTTATGGCAAGGACCGCAGCCAGGGCTCCAGGTCCCATGTCAGACACGGGATGCTGCCAACTACCCTTCTTACAGCTCTAGGCCCAAGTTCTACCCACGAGGCGTGATGGGAAGGTGCAGAGCGAGGCCCCGGAGCTGGGGGCAGGGCTGGTTCCCGCTCTCACGGTTCCCTTCTCCTCGTAGATACCCACGGGCTTCAGCGTGGCCGCCAGCGTCCGCATTGGGAATGCGCTGGGCGCGGGAGACACCGAGCAGGCCAGGCGGTGCTCCCTGGTCTCCGTGCTGGTCACAGGTGCTCGCTTCCCCACCCGGACCCCCCTGAGCATCTACCGGGCCGCCGGCGCCCGGCCCGCGGCCTCCTGTCTCACCGGCTTTCTCTCCTTCGCCTCCAGAGCTCTTTGCTGTAGCCTTCTGCGTCCTGCTGCTGAGCTGTAAGGACCTGGTGGGGTACATTTTCACTACCGACCAGTGAGTGCCAGATGAGAAACCTGCGGTAGGGACACGCTGGCAGAGGGTTCCCGCGGGGCCTCCTGAGGCCTTGCAGCTTAGAGGGTCCCCTTTGCAGCGTCAGCAGCTCAGATGCTTCCGGGAGACTGCGGGCGGGCGGGCGGGCGGGCGAGGAAGCCGGATCCTGGCATCGGTGGGGGCATTGCTCTGGTGCTCAGGATACTCGTGCGTTTCCAAGGAGGAAACTCCTTTTGGGGCCCCTGGTTGACCTTTTCAGTTAAGTATTTTGTTCCAATGACAAAATCACCGCGGCATCTCAGAATTTGCTCCTGGTTTGCAGTATTTACATAACCCGCCTGTCACACGGGATGGAAGGTAAAGTCGCTCCCGTGGGCTGCCTGTCCAACTTCATCGTCTGACTGATTGCTGAGGCAGAAGCCGAATCCCGATGTGTGCCGGCTGCTGCCTTCAGCGGGGAGGCCAGCCGGGCAGCTCTCTGTGGATAGACGTGGGGCCACCTCTTACCTGGGACTTTTTATCAGCAATTACAACATGCAAACCAACTCCCACCAGGAGGCAAAAAGCAGGGGGAGGGCAGGACCAAGCTTCGCGCTGTTCTCCAGCCTGAGGCTGTCAGCTTGGTCTCAGCTACTTCGCCGTAGGAGGCGAGGCTATTAGCTGTCGCCCCGTCAGTAGGAGCGGGAAGCAGCCACAGGCACCTTCATTCCCTCCAGAGGGACCAGAAGCCCTTTGTCAGATGTGCTGGCTGCGCTGTGGCTTCAGTGGGAAAGTGGGCCTTTGGTTCGGGGTCCGTCCCCTCCCGGAAACCATGCAGAGCAGGAGACAGAATAAGCAAAAGGCTCCCAGACGATGTGTTGGATGAGAAGAGAAGACGCCATTGGAAACGTGCAGACAGCCTGCAGGCTGGCCGGTCGCTGAGGCTGGCGGAGGCGCCCACAGAGGTTCCGGCAGTGACACACCGGACCTGATCGGAGAGGGAATGCGACCCCCCCAAAGTCAGGGAACACAGCAGCCATGTTCAAAGCACAGGCCACTAGTGTGCATAACGTGTGCGTGTAAATTTAAAAATCTGGAAGGAAAAGATAATCTTCCAGGGAAATAATTTATCAGAACTTGCACTAGACAATATAGAAGGTCTAAAAAGATGGATTTCTTTAGAAGAAATAGGAAAAAAAATTGTTTTAAATCTCAAAATCACCAACCCTAGAGGGTGCCAGAGGAGGTTTTGTAACCTTAAAGCTTAGATAAGGCAATGCCGTCTTAGCTGTCCCGGAAGGCAGACCCAGCGAAAGCCCACCTGCTCGTGGGTGACCGGAAGCTGGCCCCGGGCTCTGAGCAGTCAGCGCGCAGGACAGAAGGCCCCACTCTGCCTCTGATTAGCACGAACTTCAAACCCCAGAACACATTTCGGGTAAAATTCACAGCACGTTACAGACAATGTGTTTTGATGGAATATAAAATGGCATGGGATGTGTTAGGTGGAAAATAAAAGTGCAGAGCATCTGTAGCGAATGCCACAATATGGAATAGTAGAGTCTAGAAGGGGAAAATAAGAATAGATTTTTGTATTTCCTATTTTTCATAAACACCGAACCGATACAGACAATGCTGGAAGTGTTATCGGTTGCGGGGTGGTGGGGTCAGGACAGAGGGTGGGAGGTCAGGGCGGGGGAGGGGGTGTCAGGCCGGGGCTGGGGGGGCAGGGCAGAGTTGGGGGGCAAGACAGGGGTGGGGGTCAGGGCCCGGGAGGGGTGTCAGGCTGGGGTGGGGGGTGAGGACAGGAGGGGTGAGAATGGGGGTGGGGGGTCAATGCTAGTGGGGGTTAGGATGGGGACAAGAGTGGAAGGGAGACTTCTGTTTCCTTTTCATGTTGTTGATTTCTCTCAGCCGTTTGAGCACATTACAACTCAAAAGATACAATCAACTTTGAATAAAATAACTATTTCTCTCCTTTATTGGGGAGGTATCCTCTGTTTCAGAGCGGGGTTTCTTATTGATTCTCTAACAGCTGCTCCCCGCCAGCCAGGGTCCTGGCTTCCTGTAAGCTGCTGAGAGGGGGGCAGGCGCTCCGGCCGGCCTCCTTGCTCCCCGGCTGTGGGTTCTGCCCGCCGGGCCACGGGCAGTGTCCTGGCCCGGGGACTCAGGTTTCTCCTAAAGCGCGAGACGGGGCGGAGCCGGCACCCCGGGCCCAGAAGCCCGGTGCCCTGACCCCTCCTTCCCCAGGGAGATCCTGGCGCTGGTGGCGCGCGTGGTGCCGCTGTACGCCGTGTCCCACCTCTTCGAGGGCCTCGCGGTGAGTATGCACCCCCGGAGGCGGGGGTCTGACCCGTGTCCCCCACAGTGCACGGGGGGGGGGGGGCTCATACCGGTGTCCCCCACAGTGCACGGGGGGGGCTCATACCGGTGTCCCCCGCAGTGCACGGGGGGGGGGCTCATACCGGTGTCCCCCGCAGTGCCCGGGGGGGGGGGCTCATACCGGTGTCCCCCGCAGTGCACGGGTGGGGGGGCTCATACCGGTGTCCCCCGCAGTGCACGGGGGTGGGGTGGGGGGCTCATACCGGTGTCCCCCGCAGTGCACGGGGGTGGGGTGGGGGGCTCATACCGGTGTCCCCCGCAGTGCACGGGGGTGGGGTGGGGGGCTCATACCGCAGTGCATGGGGGGGGGCTCATACCGGTGTCCCCCGCAGTGCACGGGGGTGGGGGGCTCATACCGGTGTCCCCCGCAGTGCACGGGGAGGGGTGGGGGGCTCATACCGGTGTCCCACGCAGTGCACGGGGGTGGGGGGCTCATACCGGTGTCCCCCGCAGTGCACGGGGGTGGGGGTGGGGGGCTCATACCGGTGTCCCCCGCAGGGCAGGGGGGTGGGGTGGGGGGCCCATACCGCAGTGCAGGGGGGGGGCTCATACCGGTGTCCCCCGCAGTGCACGGGGGGGGGGTGCTCATACCGGTGTCCCCCGCAGTCCGCGGGGGGGGGGGGCCCATACCGGTGTCCCCCGCAGTGCGCGGGGGGGGGGGGGGCCCATACCGGGGCCCCCCGCAGTGCGCGGGGGGGGGCTCATACCGGTGTCCCCCGAAGTGCACGGGGGGGGCCTTTTACCCGTGACCCCCGCAGTGCAGGGGGGCGGGGGTGTGGGACCCCGTGTCCCCCGCAGTGCACGGGGGGAGGGGGGGCTCATACCGGTGTCCCCCGCAGTGCACGGGTGGGGGGGCTCATACCGGTGTCCCCCGCAGTGCATGGGGGGGGGCTCATACCGGTGGCCCCCGCAGTGCACCGGGGGGGGGTCATACCGGTGTCCCCCGCAGTGCACGGGAGGGGGGGGCTCATACCGGTGTCCCCCGCAGTGCACGGGGGGGTGGGGGGCTCATACCGGGGTCCCCCGCAGTGCACGGGGGGGGGCTCATACCGGGGTCCCCCGAAGTGCACGGGGGGGGTGCCCATACCGGTGTCCCCCGCAGTGCACGGGGGGGGGGCTCATACCGGTGTCCCCCGCAGTGCACGGGGGGGGCTCATACCGGTGTCCCCCGCAGTGCACGGGGGGGGGCTCATACCGGTGTCCCCCGCAGTGCACGGGGGGGCTCATACCGGTGTCCCCCGCAGTGCACGGGGGGGGCTCATACCGGTGTCCCCCGCAGTGCATGGGGGGGGGCTCATACCGGTGTCCCCCGCAGTGCACGGGGGGGTGGGGTGGGGGGCTCATACCGGTGTCCCCCGCAGTGCACGGGGGGGGGGGCTCATACCGGTGTCCCCCGCAGTGCACGGGGGGGTGGGGTGGGGGGCTCATACCGGTGTCCCCCGCAGTGCACGGGCGGCGGCATCCTGCGCGGCAGCGGGAACCAGAAGGTGGGCGCCATCCTCAACGCCGTGGGCTACTACGTGATCGGCCTCCCGGTGGGCATCTCCCTGATGTTCGCCACCAGCCTGGGCGTGGTCGGTGAGCTTCGGGGCGGGGAGGCGCGGGGGGCGGGATGCGGGGGGAGGGGGGAGTAGGGGAGACGCTGGGGGGGGGGCGGCGTATGTGTGCTTCCACGAGTCCATTATGGGAGCGACAGTCTCCGCTTTATTCTAAACACCAGAATGATGGCGCTTTGCCTGAATCTGGCACCTCCCCGGAAACCATGAGCCCAGCCTGGCCGCCTTCCTTTACCCGGATTCAAAACAGCCAGAGACCAACCAGCTGGACCCGCAGAGGCTGCTCCTTCGGAGCGTGCTCCGCACAGCCAGCCGCTGTGCCGGGAGGCTGCTGGCCTGGCCGCTGGGGCCGCCCACTGGAGCGGGGCGTCTGCATCGGTCAGGGTGCATGCCCGGTTTTCTCTGGCTGGTCCTAGGTAGGAAGTAGGGGCAGAATTCAGGGAAGCTGCCAGTTATTGGTCAAATCCTGGCCATTTGCATCAATTGGACAGAAGTTATTATTTCGCTTCCGAGACTGCCCCTAGCAATAGCCACGCGGCCCCGCCCGGGCCTGGGCAGGGCAGCCCGCTCCTGGGTGTCACTGCGGACACGGGTTGGTTTAAGACCGGCTGCTTTAGGCTGGCGCCAAAGTTCTCTTTTCTCATGTGGTTTGACCTCTATCTGCTATTTTTTCGAGTTTCTGATGTCATTAGGTCACTGTTGACCAAAAACCCTTCATCCCTAGGGTCTCCCCTGGCTCTGTGCGGGTTACGGGGTGGAGTAGGGATGATACTTGGGGATCTACAGGCTTTTCCCATGCTCCATCCTCACTCAGAGGCCCTGCCCCAGGGCTGCGATTCAGGCGCCTGAGGAGTGAGGGTCTGAGGGAGCACCCAGGGAGAGAGAGCGAGCGAGGGTCTGAGGGAGCGCCCAGGGGGAGAGAGAGAGCGAGCGAGGGTCTGAGGGAGCGCCCAGGGGGAGAGAGAGAGCGAGCGAGGGTCTGAGGGAGCGCCCAGGGGGAGAGAGAGAGCGAGCGAGGGTCTGAGGGAGCGCCCAGGGGGAGAGAGAGCGAGTGAGGGTCTGAGGGAGCGCCCAGAGGGAGAGAGAGCGAGCGAGGGTCTGAGGGAGCACCCAGGGGGAGAGAGAGAGCGAGTGAGGGTCTGAGGGAGCGCCCAGAGGGAGAGAGAGCGGCTGCACGTTAGGCCGCTGTGGCGGCTGCTTAGTTAAAGCGCCAGTTCCTTTCTCCAGTAAAAGGGGGCCGGGTTGTCCGGCAGTGCTGTCAGAGACAGGGTGTTGTTTGTCCTGGAAATTCCCTTTCCTTGTAACTGTCACTTTTCCGATATGATTCGGAACATTTGTTCTGAGACCCAAAACTCCAGGAAGTATCCCAGGGAGCCCCGGGCCTCCTGGAACCTTCTGGAAACTGAAGGAGAGAGGCTCTGGCTCAGTCTCTCCGGGAAAGCAGATGCTGAGCCGGAGACCTGAGAACACGCTCCGCAGGTGCTGGTTTCCCCAGTTAACTCCGGTGCCGCTCCCCAGGTCTGTGGGCGGGCATCATCCTCTGCACCGTCTGCCAGGCCGCCTGCCTCCTGGGCTTCATCGCCAGGCTCAACTGGGGGAAAGCCTGTCGCCAGGTAATGCTCCTGCTCCCCAGCCCAGCTCCCTGCTCCCTGAGCCCCATCTCTGCCCCCCTCACCCCAGCCCAGCTCCCTGCTCCCTGAGCCCCATCTCTGCTCCCCTCACCCCAGCCCTGCTCCCTGCACCCCCGTGCTCCGTGCACCCCGCCCCCCGCTCCCTGCACCCCCTCCCTGCTCCCTGCACCCCACCCCTGCTCCCTGCGCTCCCTTCTTCCCCCTCCCTTCTTCTCCGTCCTCCCTCTCCTCTCTCCTCTCCTGCTCCTCCCTTTCCTCTCCTCTCATTCACTTTTGTTGTTAATTAACTGCATCTAATTCAGACCTGAAGGGCCAGATGACTCTTGCTTTACTCATTCCCCTTTGTTCATTGAATAGGAAAATAGGGGGTTCCTTTCTTCCCTATCTTAGGGGAACCCATGCTGGGCTTCTTCCCTTGTGCCTGGAAAGCCAGTTTCAGGATGACATTTGGGACGGGGGAGGTGGTGTGCGTTCACAGGTATCCTGACCCTGCTTTTCTGATCCCACATGTCCCGTTAAGACTCCTGTGTGCATCTTCCCCCCATCTTCCCAGGGCCAGTGTGCGGCTTGGGAAGTTGGTGGAAGATGAGTGAGATACAGGGAACGAGGGGTTAACTCGGACCCCGTCTTCCCCTCATCTCGTGCTTTCGGCCAGCCTTCCGGCTCCCTGAGCCCCTCTGTCATGGAAGATGAGCCGCACTTGAGCCGGAGAAGCTCGGGTGTCACCGGGATGGAAGGAAGTGGCTGGCTCTTCCTGGGCCCGGAGAGCGGGGTTCACGCTGCGCTTGTTTGCAGGCTCAGGTCCACGCCAACATGAGACTGCCCGCGGCCCAGGACAGCACTGCTGCGGCTCAGGACCTGCTGCTCCCAGGTACGCCTGCCCTCCGCCCGGACAGCCTCCCGGAGGCCCGGCCTCTGCGGCCCAGCGCCACGGGCTGCTGTGAGCTTCCATTCAATGAGGCAAGAGACACCCGATTTGGTGGCCCCTGGGCCAGTTGGTGGCGCTCCTGCAGGCCTCCCGAGGGCTCTCCAGGGCGCGGACCGTGCCCTGGCCCGCCTGGGAACGGGCATCGTGTGCTTGTTTCAGTGGGTTTTCCTGGTCTCCAGGCACAAGGGTGAGCCTTAAGCGGATTATTGACTTGAATGTTGCTTCTGGTAAACATCATGCAGGTGACTGTCGTTTCCTCTGTCAGCGCAGTCCCGCCCTGGCTCCCGGTTCCGGAGGCACTGAGTCAGGCGCTCACACCCGTCCTTCGCTCCTTAGAACGGAAGCCCTTTGAGCTCGAGGCTGGCTCAGTCACATCAGTAGTCGAGCCTGTGTTTCTGCCCGTCTCATCCCTGGTGCCTCGTCATCACTGATTGTCTTCCAGCTTTTCGCATCTGAAGTGTTTGTCCAAGTGACTGAGGCCCCAGATGATGTTATCTATCTCCAGAAAGGGTTCTTTAAAAAAAAAAATAAAATATATATATATATATATATATATATAATTGATTTTTCACAGAGAGGAAGGGAGAGGGATAGATAGCTAGAAACATCTATCAGCTGCCTCCTGCACACCCCCTAATGGGGATGTGCCCACAACCAAGGTACATGCCCTTGCCCGGAATCGAACACTTCAGTCCACAGGCCGACGCCCTGTCCACTGAGCCAAACTGGTTTCAGCTCTCCTTTGCTTCTAACACTGGCTTACTAGGCGTCCAGGGCAGGGGCAGAAATGGAAGTTCTGGTCCCCTCCACCCCACCCCGGCCAGGCCCTGGCCACCCAGAGGTGGCGCTGGGTAAGGGCGGACTTTCTTCTAGACGGTGCTTATGCTCGGTGCGCCCTTCAGAGCTCTGGCCCGCGGTGCAGAGGGCTCGCCTGGGGCGGGCTGGGCTCTCCATCTGCTCCTCCAGGGGAGACTCTCAGCCAAAGGCTCCCTCGCCTGGCCCTGCCACTCAGGCCTTGCACAGGTCACTGCCTGTCCATCGCTGCTGTGCTCTGGCCTGCAGGTGGTCTGCTTGCTTCGCCAGCTCTGGGCTTGTCTTCAGGGAAGGGCTGGCCGTGCCTTCTGCCAACGCACCCCCCTCCCCCCGCCCCGTGCGAAAAGCAGGAACAGCAGCTGTACCTCAGTGCTGTGTGAGAGCAGTGACTCATGCACGCGCAGGCCTCTCGCAAAGCACTTTGCAAGTGCAAGATGGTACTGTTCTGTCTGCAGCTATTTTCTCTCCGACCCCTGCGGGCATGTGGCATCCCTCCGCGTGCCTGCTCACTGACAGTCTTCTCCTCCCATGCGTCACCTGCCTCGGTTTCCTCTGGGGGAGCTCAGGAAGTGGCTCTCACTCTCCCTGTCGAGGGTCACGCGGTTAAACACAGGCGCCTCGGGGTGGAGTCCCCTCCCTCTCCTTGACGTGAACGGTCCTGAGTTACTGCCTAGGTTTCCTCTCCGCTGGCCGCCTCCTCCTTCTGAAACCATCACACAGGCGTGGCCCCTTGAAAAGTCTCCGAATTTTACCTTCGAGAGCCGCCACCTGCCTCTGGGTGGTGGGTGGGCGGGCTTCTGGCCCTGCGGCAGCAGCCGTCCTGTCCGGCCAGGGTGTGCGGTGGGCTGCGGAGAGGCCTCTGAGAAGGATTTTATTTCTCTGTGGAGCCACTGCTTCCAGAATCACCTTTCTCCGCTGGTAACACCCAGTGCACACGCCTGTCCTATCGCCTCCATGCTGATGGAACATTCCTTCCACGCTGCTAACCCGGTCCCTTCCCCGCAGGGGGCCCTGGGAGCCGCGGAGAGACGGGGATGGGAGATGCTGAAAAGAAGGACGAAGCCCAGTGGGACCAGCAGCTGCACCAGGAGGCGGGCCCCGGGGCCCCTCGGACCCGGCCCCAGCTGAGCGCGCGGCAGCTGGTGCTGCGGCGGGGGCTCCTGCTGCTGGGGCTGCTGGCCGTGCTGCTGGCGGGCGCCCTGGTGTGGGTGTGCGTCTGACTCAGGGCGCAGGGGAGGCCAGCGAGACTGAGCTCAGCCATTCCGGGCCCCGGCGGGAATTGTCTGCAGGTAAAGCCAGCCAGCCGGCCCTGGATCTCAGAACTGGGACCAGATGTATTTTCTAAGGAAGAAATGAGCCGAGGTGACAGCCCCGTCCAGTCCACCACAGCGTCTGAGAAACGCCGGAGGCCAGTGCACCCACGGCCTCGCCATGACCACGTGCTGACTGCACTGCTGCGGCCTCGCTCTTCGCTCTTCTCTCCCCGTTTCCGTGGCACAAGCCCCTGTGCGCAGTGCGGAAGGGGTGCTGTCTGAATTGTTGAAAAGATGTCCCACGTGTCTGTCCTTGTGTGTGAGGTGTTACTCAGTGGGAACGATCCTGTTAATGTTCGTTTGGGTCCGATCTCAGGCCAGAGGCCTTGGAGGCGCTTGAGAATGAAAAGAGACTGTTATTCGGAGGGCGGAGTAGGCCTCGGGCGAGGCGGGGGAGGCTGAGCCGAGGCCGCTGGAGCCAGCACTTGGGGCTCTAGAGAGCCAGGGCTGGGAGAGCCGGAGGAAGCGGCCTTTCCACATTTGACGGCCGGGATGATAAAGTTGGGGTGACCCCCACGCAGCGGGCGGCACCCTGTCTCCCTGCGAACAGGAAGTGCCACTATTTTCTCCCTTCGTGTGAGGTTCTGAGACCTGGCGCCCGGCTGCTCTGAGGGCTCCTCCCCCTCCTCCCTCCGCAGTGCTGGCCCAGGGGGCGCTCTCACGGGCATCACCATGGGGGCCGCGGGGAAGTCGAGCTGGATGCCGTTATGGCTGCTGTGTCTGTGGGTTTAAATGTTCATCTTTTCATTCGGGCTGACAGCACGGGAAAGCCCCAGAATGTGAATTGTGTGTGTGATGTTCAGCCAGCTGCCGAAGGAAGTGTGAGACACGCAGGCCTGGCTAGCGAGGGGCGCGGACCTCTTCCCTTAGAGTGCCAGGTGACAATGATGACAGCAGCCCCTCCGTGTGAATGAGTCACAATGATACTTTTTTATTTAGTCAGATCTGCAAAATATATATTTTGTGTGTGCTGCAGAATCGTCTTAATTATGTGCCACGAGGTACAAAGGGATGAAAATCACTGCTTTACAGGGTTGGAGGTTGACTAGGGTGCTATTACCGCAGCTTCAGGTCTGGAACCACTTACCAAGCTGCACTGGCAACTCGGACACTTACTGGGGGCCAGGCTCCACGTACCGGGGGCCAGGCCCTGCTTCCCGGGGGGCCAGGCCCTGCTTACTGGGGGCCAGGCCCTGCTTCCCGGGGCCAGGCCCTGCCTACCGGGGGCCAGGCTCTGCTTACCGGGGGCCAGGCCCTGCTTCCCGGGGGCCAGGCCCTGCCTACCGGGGGCCAGGCTCTGCTTACCGGGGGCCAGGCCCTGCTTCCCGGGGGCCAGGCCCTGCCTACCGGGGGCCAGGCCCTGCTTACCGGGAGGCCAGGCCCTGCTTACTGGGGGCCAGGCCCTGCTTCCCGGGGGCCAGGCCCTGCCTACCGGGGGCCAGGCCCTGCCTACCGGGGGCCAGGCTCTGCTTACCGGGGGCCAGGCTCTGCTTCCCGGGGGCCAGGCCCTGCTTACCGGGGGCCAGGCCCTGCTTCCCGGGGGCCAGGCCCTGCTTACTGGGGGCCAGGCCCTGCTTACCGGGGGCCAGGCTCTGCCTACTGGGGGCCAGGCCCTGCTTACCGGGGGCCAGGCTCTGCTTACCGGGGGCCAGGCTCTGCCTACCGGGGGCCAGGCTCTGCTTACCGGGGGCCAGGCTCTGCTTACCGGGGGCCAGGCTCTGCCTACCGGGGGCCAGGCCCTGCTTCCCGGGGGCCAGGCCCTGCTTCCCGGGGGCCAGGCCCTGCCTACCGGGGGCCAGGCTCTGCTTACCGGGGGCCAGGCCCTGCTTACCATGGGCCAGGCCCTGCTTCCCGGGGACCAGGCCCTGCTTACCATGGGGCCAGGCCCTGCTTCCCGGGGGCCAGGCCCTGCTTCCCGGGGCCAGGCCCTGCTTCCCGGGGGCCAGGCTCCGCTTACCGGGGGAGCTGCTGCAAGGAGTCGTAGCAGTGAGGGAAAGTGCAGGGGAGGGAGAGCACTTCACTTTTCCCTCTTGTGAAGTAAACCAGAGAGCTTTGGGTGACCAGGTGGCCTGCTCTCACGCGGGCATCGCGGCCCACGGCTCCACCCTCCTGCAGAGTCCCGAGGAGAGGCGATGGATTGCCAAGAGGTCCCTGTGCTGCTGCTTTTGGTTGGCAGTTCAGTGGGCAGTTGCCTCTCCTGCATTTCATCCAGGCGTTCAAAGAAGATGAAGAAACTCCTCCTGCTGGGGAGGGCAGTTAATTTTTCCCAGGCTCAGAACATATCCCCCGAGCCCTGGCTGGGTAGCTCAGTTGGTAGAGCATTGTCCTGAATGTTGCAGGTTCAATTCCGGGTCAGGGCACATACACGAATCAACCAGCAAATGCATAAATAAGTGGAACAACAAATTGATGTTCCTCTCTCTCAAGTCAATTTAAAAAAACAAAAACAAAAACACAACAACCCTGTCCCCACGTGAGCTGGGCATGTGCCCCAAGATTATTGGGGGCCTCAGAAATTTCTCTTTTAATTTACGGTGGCGTGAGCTTGGAATGTGAACTCGGTTCCATGCGCAGGCTGTGATGGGGGAGCTGACGTGGGCGGAGGGATATGCCCGCTGCCTGAGAGCTCAGGTTTGGAACGGAGTCTGGATCGGCGGCTGACGCACCAGACTCCATTAGTAGAGACAAGGCTGAATCTCAGATGCCGGCGATCCGGCCGGTATAACCCTCCCTGAAAACCCGCTGTCTCGTCTCATCCCACAGCCGTTCCGGAGGGCTGGAGGGTGGGGAAACCTACGGCTGTGTGAGCTTCCAGGGCCGGTTCGAACTTTGTCCTCGCAAAGATGAGCCCCAGACGTTTGTCTCCCTTCAGCGTGCCTGTCCTTGATCTGCTCTCAAAATGTACCTTCTCTCCGAGTGACGGAGCCACCTGGACTTCAAGGTCAATTTATCTTCGTGCCTCTGTTTTTTTTGTGTTTTTTTTTTATCCAAGAGATAAAAATCTCCTATCCATAGGTAGTGCAGTGACTAGCCATCAATCCACTATGATTCTGTTCTCATTGCGTACCCTATCCCTATCCTTTCCCCAGTTACCGTGTTTCCCCGAAAATAAGACATCCTCTGAAAATAAGACCTAGCGCAACTTTGGGAGAAAAAATTAATATAAGACACTATCTTATTTTCAGGGAAACAGGGTAGTATCAACTCTCAGGCCTGTGGGATTGGTTTCACATGGAAAGTGCCTGCTGCTGATGTGCATTAGTCCCGGCCTGCCTGTCTCCCTCCCTCCCTCCTCAGAGACAGACTGACATCATTCAGCGGGAGGAGGGAGGACAATCTGTCTTTAGTAACTGCCTCCGGCCAGGCTGAGGCCCTGCCTCTACAGGGTGTGACGTCTCCCTGCCTCCCTGAGGGACACAGAGACTGGGGTCAGAGAGGAGAACAAAGCTGTCAGCTGACTCTCCCAAAGGAGGGACAGGCTGATCCCCAGAGCATCACCATCTTCATGGATTGCTCCATATTTCATTGACTTAGTTGAAGAATAAATTCATGGGTTAATAGATTTCTTTAATAAAAATGTAGACGTTTATTGGAAGCACATATAAACTCCATGTGGGCAGGATGTCCCCAAAGGGGACCCCTGGGGAGGGCCCCCAAATGGAAAAGGCCTGCTCTCCCTCCCTCTCTAATGGGAAAAAATTCAGAATAATCCGAATCTCTGTCTCTGGGTTTATAAAGGCTGTAGCTCTTTGTCTGAATGTGATCTTTTCTAATCGGTCCCTTTCCTTACTTTGGGACCCCCATGCTCTTCTCATTGGTCATTTTGCTACATAGCATTAGTTTCAAAGCTCAAAGCCCTCATGGTCCCTTCACACAGCCGTCTTATCTGTTCAGGGTGGAGTTGCTTTTGCTCTCCCTTATGGTTCTCTGTCTGTTGTCCTGGCCGGAGATGTTTTATTATCCCCATGGCTCTCCTAGCTGCTCAGGTCAGGGCTGCTTTAATTGCTCAGCCCAAAAAGTCTTCTATCCTTTGTGGACCCTTATCAATTATTTGCTAGCTAATTCTTATCAATTATTTACACAAACACTATGAGAATAAATTGAGCTTTAGTCAACCCGTCAGGGCACAAAAGCCAATGTTGCCATCTGGTTTTGTGCGTGATACTTATAGGTTAGGGTGCAATCCTCAAGTTCTTGAGGCCCCCAAATGTCTTGAGGTTCTTTCTTTGCCATCTCCCAGGAAAGCAGCCTTTACCCCTTACCGAGAAAGACTGCCATGAATCATATGAATAAGCATGGTACCAGGACGTTTATCCCAGGGGCTTCTATCAGCTTTAAAAACAATCCTCATTTCTTAAAGCTTTCTGGAGACATCTAGATTCCTGGCTTTCTCTCTCAGACATGACATTTCAGTCGAAGTCTTGGTTAATAAACAGTAATTGGAAACTGTTTTATGTCCTGATAAGAAATTAGATTCTTGCCGAGACTGGTTTGGCTCAATGGATAGAGCGTCGGCTTGGGGACTCAAGGGTCCCGGGTTCGATTCCGGTCAAGGGCATGTACCTTGGTTGCGGGCATATCCCAGTAGGGGGTGTGCAAGAGGCAGCTGATCGATGACTCTCTCTCATCGATGTTTCTAACTCTCTATCTCTCTCCCTTCCTCTCTGTACAAAATCAATAAAATATATTTTTAAAAAAAGAAATTAGATTCTTATTGGATTTATGTGAACAAACATATTGCCATGATATTAATAATACTTATTAAAAGTTTTCAAATTATGGAGGGATCAGGAAGAAAAAAAAATATAAGTGCCTCAATATTGTTTATGAAAGTATAATTTACCAAATTACTTTAAGAAAAGAAGCAAGTTTTCTTATGTCTGGAAAACAGAAAGATAAAAAATCAGCAATATTTTTAAAAAAGTTACCAAAACTACAATTATTTTGAGTTCATTCAGTTCCAAAACCAATTTTTGTTTCTCCTGATTTTTATAACTCCAGTTTTAGTTATCTTTGTCCAGTTTAAGGGTATGATCTGAAAATGTATACTTAGAGACATGTAATTTAAAATAAGTCAGAATCCTTTCCAAAGATTTTTCAGAAGATGTAACATTTTTGTAAATGTATTATAACAAAATAATACTGTCTCTAAATGACAAAGAAAATCAAACTTAAAATGACATGACTAGAGATCTGACTATAATGCAATTGACATGGAACCCTATCCTTTCTGTAAGACACAACATTCCAGAATAACCATCAAAGTTGTGAATGAAAGTATATCAGAATTTGTAGACCCTTGGAGATTTTTAAAGCCAATTATTATCCAAGCTATTTTCCTGACAAATTTTGTAAGAGAAATGAATAACAAATTTATTTCTGCAGAGAAAGGGAAAGACAGATTTGTTGTCCCACTTATTTATGAGTTCACTGATTGCTTCTTGTATGTGCCCTGATCGGAGATTGAACCCAGCTCTCTTTTGGTTACTCTGCACAGAATATCTTTTTCTGTCCTCTCATTTTCAGTCTACTTGTCATGTTGTCAGTCACTTTGTCATTAAGTGAGTCTCCTATAGACAGCATATAGTTAGATAATGCTTTTAATCCATCCTGTCAATATCTGTCATTTTTATGAGATTTAAAAAAATATATGTTTTTATTGATTTCAGAGAGGAAGGGAGAGAGAGAGAGAAACATCAATGATGACAGAGAATTATCAATTATCAAACTCTTGCAAACCCCTACTAGGGATCTAGCCCACAACCCATGTGCCCTTGATTAGAATCGAACCTGGGACCCTTTAGTCCATAGGCCAATGCTCTATCCACTGAGCCAAACCAGCTAGGACTTTATTGGAAATTTTGTCCTATTTTATCTAAAGTCACTGCTAATAAGGACAGACTCTCTTTGCCCTTTCACTACTTGCTTTATGCCTCACACTTGTTTTGTCTCTCGTTTTCTCCATCACTGCACAAATCCATGCACCAGGCCTCTGGTATGCATATAAGATCTTCGATTTATCTCTTCCCACCCTTTACCCCTTTCCCTCTGAGATTCATCAGTCTGTTCTGTTTTCATTCCTACCGGGGATGTGCCTGCAACCAATGTACATGCCCTTGACTGGAATCAAGCCTGGGACCTTTCAGTCCACAGACTGATACTCTGTCCACTGAGCCAAACCGGTTTCAGCTATTTTACTCTTTAAAAAATTTATTTTTAAAAAAAGAGAAAACAAAACACATACATGCACGCGTGCGTGTGTGCGGGCCCACACACACACACACACACACACACACACATAAATAAAATAAAATAAAATAAAAAGTTCTAGTGTCCTTTGGGCAGGGAGAGGTACACTTGTTTGACTGCATTTCCCCAGGGCTCATGCTGTTGAGCGCCTTTTCTTGTGCTTCTGGGCTTGGTGGCTTGTGAATTTCCTTCTCTCTCCGCACATTGGGTTAGCTCCGTCTGGTTTTAAGGACAATTGCTGCCATGCCATGCCTCCACTGCTTTCCTGCTTTGTCATTCTTTGAGCTTGTTCTGTGCCTTTGTCACTGACTGGATTCTGTCCTCTTCCACTGCCCTCCCGTCCAGCTGGGGCAGAAATGTAAGTTACATCTGATTGCGTTTTGTGGATTTGGCCCTGGGGGCACAGCATTAAGGCCACAAATCACCGAACATTTAAATGTCACAGAAAGGCATAAAGAATATAGAGTACCTGTAAGTTACAATACTAGATGTAATTGATGTTAACATTTTATTTTCTTTCTGCTATTTTTTAAAAGAAATTAAACATTACAGTAAAATTTGTCTTTAGTTATGATTGCATTCTTCTGTGACTAACGGGGAAAATAAAATAATTTGTTAGAGCCGACGGCTGCAGGAAAGCGGCCGTGGCTGTGGGGCAGTGCTGCCGCAGGGCGAGGGCCTCAGCAGGGCCGCCCCGCAGGGGCGTCGCAGGCGTAGCCGGACGGGGGGCTGGGCACCACCTGCGCCTCCCGGGCCCGCTCCACATCCGGCAGGGGCTGCGGCACCTTTCCTCAGCACAGAGACGCTGTGCGACGGGTGGGATCAACACAGAAGGGGCTCTACGCGGGCTAATTAAAGCCCTGGTCCCAGGTTTAGCTTATCGTGTGTCTCGACATGCATGGGTCATGGACCAGGATGGCTCCAGCATTGCTTCTGTATTCCAGTTGAGCAGGAACAAGGAGGGAGGGCAGAACAAAACACTCACACACTCTCTTTAAAAGTATGTTCTGAGTGTAGCCCTGCCGTGTGGCTCAGTTAGTGTGGAGTGACGTCCCTGTGCACCAAAAGGTCACCAGTTTGATTCTTAGAGCACGTCTGGGTTGCAGGCTCAGTCGCGGGTCATAGTGCATGCCAGAGGCAGCTGATTGATGTTTCTCTCTCACATTGATGTTTCACTCTCTCTCTCGCCTCCTTCCTCTCTCTCTCTAAAAAAAAATCAACTAAAACTTATTTATTTATTTTAAAAAACTTGTTTATTTCTTTAAAAGTATTTCCTGAAAGTTGCCCATACCAATTTTGATTTTATCCTGTTGGCCAATATTTAGTCACATGGTTATACCAAGTTGCAAGGAATGTACAAGTAACCTTTAACTCTGATGAGCTTATTTCTGTGAAAGATAAAAAAATGGATTTTGGTAGATAAATTGTGGTCTCTGCGAGGAAATGTTAACAGTTGTGGCTCTTGAAGTTCTCATATATTCATCTTGCCAAATCTCAAGCATGCTCCTGCTTGAAAAACAAGTTCTCTGAAAAAGTATCATTTTATTAATGGAAATGTTATTGTAAGAAATGTCCAAACCTGCAGAGAATGTTCATAGGAGTTTATTTGAGCCAAACTGCTAACACAGGATAGGGAAAAAGATCTCAAATTCTGCAGAGAATTACAGTTTGCAGCTTCCTTTATGCATTTGAAGTTAAGGATGATTTCGTGGAGATGGGAGAAAGCAAGGTGAGAGTGGGATTTCAGGATAGTTAACACGTTTATGTGCTTTCTTGAGGGTGTTATTTCAAAGGTGTATTAACCCAAATGCACACAAACAGGGACAAGTTATATATATTTTTTCTTTCTTTTTTTTTTTTTACTAAAGGTTATGTGCCTGGGGAGTGACTTACCCACCATAACATGCCCAGTTAGGAATTTATTATCAGACTAGAGACCCAGTATATGGGTGGGGTCTGGCCTGCCCAGCCCCAATTGGGGTGGATCAGGGCCGGGCCTGTTGGGAGGAGGAGATGGTGGGAAGTTGGCCGGCCAGCCCACCCCAATCAGGGCCCAATCAGGGCTGGACCAGCTAGGGGGAGGGGCCATGGGTGATTGGCCGGCAGGCCCATCAGGATGCGGAGGCCAATTGAGGTCAGCAGCCAAAGGGAAGGGCCATGGGAGGTTTGATGGCCAGTCCCACCCCCAATTGGTATGTGTGGGGTAGTAATCAGGGGCAGAGCCAGCTGGGGGTAGGGGCTGTGGGCCGATTAGGGTGGTGGGGCTTATTGGGGGTGGGGCTAGCCATGGGGAGAGACTGTAGGTGGTCGGCTGGCTGGCCACACCCCTGAATGGAGTGTAAGGGGGCCGATGGGGGCCAGCAACCTGGGGGAAGGGCCATCGGTGGTTGGCTGGCAGGCACTGCCCCTGATCAGGGTGGGAGGGCTGATCGGGGGTAAGCTGGCTGGGGGGAGGGATCAGGGGCTGATCAGGGTGGTGGGGGCTCATTGGGGGTGGGGCCAGCTGGGGGTAGGGTTTGCAGGAGGTAGGCCAGCTGGCCCCATCCCCTATTGGGTGAGGGGAGGGTGATCAGGAGTGGGGCTGGCCAGGGGCAGTGGGTACGGGTTGATTAGAGTGGGGCTGATTGGAGGGAGGGGCTATGGGGAGTTGGCCAGCCAGCCCCACCCCATGATCGGGCCAGTTTGCTGGCCGCAGTGGGTGTCATAGCCACCGGTCGTTCCAGTTCTTATAGTTTTCCAGTCGCTGGCTTTATATATATATATATAGACTAGAGGCCCAGTGCTCGAAATTCATGCACATCTGGTGTCTCTAGACCTGGCTGGAGATCATGACCAGGCCAATCAGGGCCAGGCCAGAGCGGAGGCGATGGTCGCCAGACCTGGCGCAGAAGGAATGGATTCTGGATGCTGCTGTGGCCATTGTTGGCTCCCTGTCATCATGTGGTTCCTCACCATTGCACAGTTCCTGCCTCCCCCCTTCTCCTTTCCTCACCCCAGCGGGTGGGCAGTGGGCGGATCGGGGCCTGCCAGCCAGGGGGAGGAACAGGGTATGGGAGGTTAGCCACCAGCCCTGAGGAGGGAGCCGGCCCTCAGACTCCCTAGGAAAGGGGCCATGTTTGCTGCCACCCACCCCTGGTTCCCGATCCCAACCCAGAGCCCAGACTCAATCAGGCAATCAGGGCCTGCCAGGCAATTGGGGGAGGGACAACAGGAGGTTGGCTAGCCAGGGGAGGTTAGCTGTGAGAGTGCACTGACCACCAGGGGGCAGCTCCTGCACTGAGCATCGTCACCCTGGTTGTCAGTGCGCATCATAGTGACTGGTCACTCTGGTCATTCTGGTCGCTTAGGCTTTTATATATATAAGATTACCTTGTGAGTTACTTTTTACAAAACCCCTTTTCATCCCTTTTGGTCATAAATCAATCCAAAGGATGCAATGATAGCAAATATTTTGGTTGGATACTATCTGTAGTCTCACAGCACTATGAAAGCTTGTTCCTAGGAAGTTTGAGTATTTTTAAAAATATATTTTATTGATTTTTTTATAGAAAGGAAGGGAGAGGGATAGAGAGTTAGAAACATTGATGAGAGAGAAACATCGATCAGCTGCCTACTGCATATCCACCACTGGGGATGTGTCCACAACCAAGGTACATGCCCTTGACGGGAATCAAACTTGGGACCTTTGAGTTCGTAGGCTGATGCTCTATCCACTGAGCCACACCAGTTAGGGCGGAATGTCATCTTGTTGATGATTGGAGATGGGGCAATACTGTAACCACGGGTTCTGAATTGAGGCTGAATTTTTTTTAAAAAAAATATATATTTTATTGATTTATACAGAGAGGAAGGGAGAGAGATAGAGAGTTAGAAACATCGATGAGAGAGAGTCCTCGATCAGCTGCCTCTTGCACACCCCCTACTAGGGATAAGAGGCTGAATTTTTTTTTCCAAAAAGGGAATGCAGGGAAATGAAGGGCCAAAAGGGGGATTCCAGTCAAGATGGCAGAGCAGGTAAATGCAACTCAGTCCTCCACAACCACATGAAAAATACAACTAAACAACGGAACAGCCATCATTGAGAACTGCCTGAAGTCCAGCTGAACAGAAGAAGCCCTGTAACTAAGGACGTACAGAAGAAGGCACATCGAGACTGGTAGGAGGGGCAGAGACATGAAGCAGATCAGTCCTGCATCCCCGTGTGGCTGTTAAAAGCTGGGGGACATCTTGGCTGTGGAGGTTCCTCCTGAGGAGCGAGAAACCCCAGCCCACAGCAGGCTCCCCAGCCCACGGTTCCAGGGCCAGGAACAGAAGCCCCATCACTGTTGGCTGTGAAAACCAGCAGATTGTGCTGAGCGAGACTAGTGGCATCCAGTCCCCAGTCCCCCCTCCAAGCCCAGCACAGCGGCAACAATCTGCAGATGACTTTGTAGCTCATACTGCGTGGTCCTGCAGGGCAAAGGCAGTAGCTGATCTTTGCCTGCACCTTCCCAGAGGCCCAAGAACCAACACACCTGGTGGACAGCTTCACACACCAGAGTCCCACCCAACCACCTCCATGAGTGACATGCACAAAGGGCAGACTCAGCAGGCACCAGAGCCCACTGAAGTGAACCCTGCTTTATAGGTCAGCCCTCATACAACAGCTGTACTCACAGCCAATCAACCAATCAACCAATCAACCAATCAACCAATCAACCTGAGGGTCAGTCCCCCCCACTGACATTCCAACAGCAATCAAGGCTCACCTGCAATAGGAGGGCACACACAATCCACACAGAACACATACCTGGATAATGTGGCTCAGGTGACCAAGACTGCATCCCTAGGCCCCACAGGACACATACTACATGAGGCCACTCTGCCAAAACTGGGGATATAGTAGCTCTACATAATTCATAGAAACAAACACAGGGAGGCACCAAAATGAGGAGACAAAGAAACATCCCAAATGGAAGAATAGAGCAACATTCCATAAAAAAACTTAACCAAAATGGAGATAAGCAATTTACCAGATACACAGTTCAAACCTTGCTTATAAAGATGCTCAATGAGCCGAGACCAGTTTGGTTCAATGGATAGAGCGTCGGCTTGGGGACTGAAGGGTCCCGGGTTCGATTCCGGTCAAGGGCATGTACCTTGGTTGCGGGTATATCCCCAGTAGGGGGTGTGCAAGAGGCAGTTGATCCATGACTCTCTCTCATCGATGTTTCTAACTCTCTATCTCTCTCCCTTCCTCTCTGTACAAAATCAATAAAATATATATTAAAAAAAAAAAAGATGCTCAATGAACTTTGGCAAAGAGTAGATGTGAGACATTTAACAATGAGATAGGAAACATAAAAGAGAATCAGTCAAAAATGAAGAAGACAATAACTAAAATGAATAATACACTAGAAGGAATCAATAGTAAATTAGATAAAATAGAGGATTAAATCATCGATTTGGAAGACAAGATAGCAGAAAATACTCAATTAGAACAGCAAGAAGAAAAAAGAATAGAAAATATTAAGATAGTTTAAGGAGCCTCTGGGAAAACTTCAAGTGTACCAACATTTATATCACACAGGTACCAGAAGGAGAAGAGAAAGACCAATAATTGAAAACCCATTTGAAGAAATAATGGCAGAAATTTTCCTTAACCTGGCAAAGGAAATAGACGTACAAGTTTGGAAAATGCAGAGAATCCCTAGCGATACGAAACCATATTGTCCCACACCAAGACACATCATAATGGAAATGTCAAAAGTTAGAAGGGATTAAAGTTGGTGTGGAGTAGATGGAAGTCACACTCACCTCCTCCAAGACCAAAATGGAATTACAACTGAAGTATAGAACAATCAACCTGAACGACCAACTGAAGATTAGCTGAACACATCTTATGACCAAGGATCTACAGAAGAAGCCACATGGAGATTGGTAGGAAGGGCAAAGATGCAAAGAGGGAAGGCCCCTGCAGCCAGCTGAGGTGGCTGAGGACCTGAAGGGATATTGCAGCTGCAGGGGTTCCCCAGGAGCAGTGGTAGGTTTCAGCCCTCTGCCAGGCTCCCCGCTTAGACACTAGAGGTGAGAAGAGGTATCCATATAACATCTGGCTGTAAAAATCAGTGGGGATTTTGACTGCCAGAGAGAGACAGGAATTGAAGAAACCTTAGAGTCATCTTAAAGAGACAACACACAAAATATTTGCAGTCACTCACCCTCCGCTCTAGTGGAAGGTGGAGAAGATGAGTCACATGAAGAGAGATTAGGTTTTGTGGCTCTGGGAAGAGAGCGGGAGGGAGAGCTGCTATGGGCCTTGTGCTGAGTCCCTCTCCCACACCACAGATGCTGTCTTCCTTGGGATGAGCACTTGCCTCCATTCAGCATTAGCCTGGGGGAATGCAATAGCTCCATCCTCCAGACTCCCTGTCACCTGCCCTGCATAGTTCATGCCCTGTGGGTAAGTCCACAGCTGGACCTAAGGTGTAGCAATCTGGTGGACTCAGACCTCACAGTGACAGAGTTGTGTTGCTCTGGAGTAGAAGTTATTGCCCCCACCATCTCACAAGCCAGGCCAAACACTCCCCCTCACAGTGGAACCACTAGCCCCACCCTCCCAGCTCCCAGCAGCTCAGGTTGCTGAGCTCAGGCATTCCAGGATGTCCAGGCATAATTAGAGACAAGCTGACTGTGTGGCTCTGTGACACGGACCATTTTGCCATTGCACACCAAACCTCCTTGCATATAGCCGAATCCTGTTTTTGGGGGGCACTGATTCACTCCGCTGGCCTCACTTTGATGATTTCCTGAGACCCCACATGACCATAAAGGTCTGGGGGAAAACTAGTGGGTGGAAACTAGCTTCAGTGCACCCTGGGACTTCTGCTGAGTGGCCTCAGACCCAATGCTGGCACTCAGTTTGAACAGATAGCAATCTGGCTAACAGGGGCCTCTGCCTACCTGGGGCTACTGAAGACCTATCTCACACAACTTGTGTATTGTCAGAGGCTCTTTGTGTGACCAAGCCTAACAGGCAGCAGGCAATTGAAGGCAGCACTTGAGGTTCCTTTTGATGACCTACCTCTGCATTCTGTGCTGGTGGAAGCCAGCGTCAGTGCATAGCATGGCGGTTCCCACACAAATCAGGCATAGCCAAGGTAGTCACAAACACTGAATCGCTTTGTAGCTCCAAGCAGGTTTCCCAGGGCCAGTAACAGGCAGTGTCTGATGTTGACCTGAATCAGAGTCCCTCCAAGAGCTCCCAGAAACAATATACCCAATGGCCAGCTTTACAGGACAATACATCATGATCCAGTTAGCTCCATGAGCAACACAGTCAAAAGAAGGTCTTGGCAGACACAGAGCCTGCTGGGGTAAATTCCACTTTGTGTGGTCAGCACCCACACAGCAGCTCATACACTGTGGTCAGGGCTGATCCTCACATTCAGTCAGCCTAAGGGTCAACCCTGTGAGTAGATGGGCCAACAACAATAAAGACTCAGTTACAGCAGGGGGCTCACATAATGCACACAAGGACATTTCTGGTGCACCCAGCTAAGGAATCGAGGAGACTGCACCACTTGGTCCCACAGGACAGCTACTGCATACTGGCAAGGCCACACTACCAAGATAGAGACATAATAATAAAAATATATTAAAAATGATACTTTAAGGGACATTTGGGACCACATTTAGTGTAACAGCATCTGAATCATAGAGATTCCAGAAGAACAGTAAGAGACTGAGAATCTATTTGAAGAAATAATGAATGAAAACTCCCCTAGCTTGGTGAAGAAAAAGATACACAAGCCCAGAAGCACAGAGAGTATCCAACAAGATGAAGCCAAAGAGGTTCACACCAAGACACATAAAAATTAAATGGCAAAGGGTAAAGACAACAAGAGAATTTCATAAGACTGTCAGTTGATTTCTCAACAGATATTTCAGGCCAAAAGAAATTGGCATAAAATATTTAAAGTGAGTGATTAAAAACACACACACACACACAAAAAAAAAACAAAACAAAACAAAGGCCTACAACCAAGACTACTTTACTCAAACTATCACTTAAAATTAAAAGATAAATTAAGAGCTTCCCAGACAAGAACAAGCTGAAGGAGTTTATTACCACCAAATCAGTATTTTAAGAAAATTTAGAGGAGAAACCAAGATGGTGGAATTGGTAAACACTTAAACTGCTGCCTCGCACAACCACCTAATGACTACAACTAAAAGACAAAACGGACATCATTCAGAACCACAGGAAGGCTGGATGAGTGGGAACTCTACAACTAGAAGGAAAGAGAAAACACACTGAGACTCAGAGGAGCTGCAAGAGGCAGAGGTACTGAGACATACTTGCATGGATAGAACTGGCAACTGAGTGTGCGGCTGGCTTTCTCAAGTGGAAGGGAGACAAAAGCTCCCAACTGCACTGAACTCAAGTTCTGGACAAGACTCTGGGAACCCAGAATAATTTGGGGAGAAATCCGTCTAGCAGCAGGTGGAACTCAAGGATGGCTTCTCTCAGAGGTGCTTACAGAGATTACCATGGAACACTGAGACACAGGAGCCTATTAGGACAGGGATGATGGGAAATCAGTGCTGTCTGCTCCTCCCTGAGACTCTACCTCATTCAAGCTGAGCACAGAGGCTTTTGCAAGTCTTTTTCTCTTTTTTTTCTTTTTTCTTTTGCAAGTCTTGTCTCACAAGGGTGTTTCCAGCACAGAAGTTCTCCCATCATAGACACAGCTGATCCTCACAGCCAATTAGCCTGGAGGTCAATTCCTCCCAGTGATACCAACAACAATCAAGCTTAACTACATTAAGACTGTGCACACAGCTCACAAAGGGGTGCACCAAGAGTGTCCATCTCAGGTAACTGGGGAGGCTGAGCCACTGGGCCCTATAGAACACCTAGCACACAAAGCCACTCTATTAACTCAGGGAAGCAGCCAAAATGCAGAGACATAGAAACAGATCACAAATGAAAGAAATGGAGGAAAGCAAACTACTGGATATAGAGTTCAAAACCATGGTTATAAAGTTTTTCAAGAATTTTCTAGAAAAGGCCGATAAGTTTAGAGAGACCCTCTAGGATAGGGGTCTGCAACCTTTAAGACATAAAGAGCCACTTGGACCCGTTTCCGAAGGGAAAAAAAACTAAAAACCTGGGAGCCGCAAAACCATTGCGACATTTAAAACAAATATAACACTGCATATATTGTTTCTTACTATATAATGCTATATACCGGATCGTGCAGTTAGCTGTCAATCTGAAGAAAAAAAGGACTTTTTCACTTAACAATGTAAAATATATTTTTTGCAAATTAATAGCTAATTAAAATATTTAATTTACCTGGTTAATGGGATTTTTTGCTCCTGAATCTCACTGCACATCAGGGCTGTAAGACGTTACCTTCATTTTCACACAGGCTTGCAAGTTGTCATCTGTGAGGCATGACCGATGTTTGTTTTTAATATAGTTCATGTTGGAGAAGACCTGCTCACATACATAGATCGACAGGACTCCAAATGCATACTTTTTCTATGTTTATATAAGTGTTGGGGATGGCATTCCATGTTTTGAATACAAGTTTGTCCTGTTTGGGAAGGTTTTCAATATCACTCCATTTATGATTCTGAGCCAGAATGGCCTTCTGACGGGCAACATCCTCAAGAGTAGCAATCAAGCATTTGAACTTGGACACCCATATATCTTTGTCAGCTATATCAGCCAGTTCCATCTCAAGATCAGGTTGACTTACACCTGCAAATGCAGTCATATTCAATAGGGATGGATCGATCGCCAAGAGAGTAACAGGGAAGGATAATGTGGTTTTTTTCCTCTCTGAACTCACAGAATCGTTTCCCAAACGAACTTTGCATTGTGGTGATTGCAGACTTCAAATATTCCAAATTTATCGTATCATGACTTTGTTTGAACTCTCTCAAAGAGGGAAAGTGAGACAGTGTACCTCTCTGTAAATCTTTGACAAATACTGTCAACTTGTGCTCAAATGCCAAAACCTCCTCCAGCTGTGCCTCCTTTCCCCTGAAGGGTTGTATTTAGTGTGTTTAGATGTGCTGTCATGTCTACCATAAAATGTAATTTTTCCAGCCACTCTGGTTGTTCCAGCTCAGCAAAGGTGAGCTCTTTGCTGGCCAGGAAAGTTTTTACTTCTTCCAAACATGTGACAAAGCATTTTAGCACCTCGCCTCTGGACAGCCACCAGACCTTGTTGTGGAGCAGGAGGTCAGAATATATGCTTTCCACCTCATTCAAAAGCAAACGGAACTGGCAGTGGTTTAAACCCTCTGCCATTATCTTATTAACAATCTGAATGACCACATCCATCACTTTTGTGCATTCCGGGAGAAATGTTTGAGCACACAATGCCTCTTGGTGCAGGATGCAATGAAATGACAGCAGCGTTCTACCCAGAGCCTTCTGCAGTAGAGCCACAAAGCCCTTCTGTGCTCCTCTCATGCTCGGTGCCCCATCAGTAGCCATTGAGACCATTGAGGTGGTTGGTGTTTATTTTTTCAGCACTTAAATAGTCCAGGACAGCCTTACAGATATCCTCACCCCTTTTTTGGTCTTTTAGTGGTATCAGTTCAATCAGTTCTTCCTGTGACCCAAAAGAGTTCACATATCAGCAGAACAGTGCTATTTGTACAATATCACCTTTATCTTTGGACTCATCACAGGCGATGGAGTACGCCACAGCTGAATTGATGTCTTGAATTTTCTGTTTGCTAATATTTTCTGCCATTTTTAGGATTCTGTCTTTGACAGTCTTCGCAGAGAGAGGCATGTCTTTAATTTTCTGCACAATTTCATTCTTGTTTTTGAAGTCCTTGTATAGATGTTCTGAAACCTTAATGAATGCTTCTTTTATATACTCTCCATCTGTGAACGGATTCCCGTGCTTGACTATTTCCTGAGCGGCCACAAAACTAGCATATGTTGTGGAATTTGCAGACTTCACCCACTTCTTAAAATTATTTTTGCTCCTATCAACCTTCCTCATAAGTTCTGCAATGGCTTTTCGTCTCTCATCTCCATCGGGATATTTTTCAGCAAAGGCTGTGTGTTTATTCTGGAAATGTCTTGCAACATTCAACTTTTTGTTGTTTGCAAATTTCTCACCACATATTAAGCATACTGGTAAACCAGTCTCGTCAGTAGAGAATGCAAATGATTCAGTCCATGTATCATTAAACACTCTGTTTTCTTCAGAAATTTTTCTCTTCTTGCCTTTATCCATGGCTGGCCTACTGGGGGTTCGAAAATAGGGATGTAATAAGAAATCACAAAATTAATCAGGGCCCCAGTGTACCATAAATCATAATCAGTGCCTAACGTAAATAATAATTAATAATGAGGGCCCAATGTCATCCTTGTCATTATAAAAATAACTTTTTTGTCACTTTTTGGTAATAATTTCTTTGCCTGACCACCTCAAAAAACCCTCCTCATCATAAAAATATTTTTTCTCACTTTTGTATTATTATTTCTTTTCCGAACCCCTCAGAATTACTCTTTCTCATCATAAAAATAATTTTTGCCACTTCTTTTTTATTATTTCTTTGTTTGACCCCCTCAGAAATACTCCTCCTCATAGAAATAAACGTTAAATTAACAAGTCACCTTTTTTTAAAAAAACAAAAAACAAAAAACAATTCATCAGGCCCCCAATATTTTGTAAATTAATCAGTGAGCCATGCATGCCATAAAAATAATTCATCAGGACCCCAATATTTTGTAAATTAAATTAAATAAATTAAATAAAAAATGTAAATAATAATTTTATTTATTTATTTATTTATTAAAAAATAATTTTTTATATAATAGCCACAAATTTCCTACAGTGTACACCTTACAAAAGGACCTGTCTCCCATGCTTAACCAACAACAAAAATTAGTATCTGTTAATTTTTTTTTTACCTGGCTCCTGTTTTTTCTCTTTCAGGCTCTTGTTCTCCACTCACTGTACAGGCCCAACTCCCAGTGACAGTCACACTGCAAGACCTCTCTTTATCTTTCTCAAGTCCTCTCTGTCCTCTCTGTCTTCTTCTTTTTCCTTCTACCTTTTTTCTCTTTATTGCTTTTTTTTATTATTATTATTTTTCAGTGTCCCCTCTGTCAGCACCTTTCTTTCCCCTCGCAGCAGGCTCCTCCTCCCCAGTGCAGAGGTGCAGGCTCAGTGTTTGCTCAGTGACATCACACGCTGTGATGTGAGGGAGGAGGCTGGGCCAGGACAGGGATGCTGTGGTTGCCTAGCAATGCTAAGTTGCCGGCAACCTGCCACACAGAGCACCGGGAGCACTAGAGGCGGCGGAGGTAAGTGATACAGCTCCCCACGCCCCCTCTGCTATCGGCCCTGTGTCGGAGCCATGGCAAAGCTCCAAAAAAGCTGCATGGGGCTCTGGAGCTGTAGGTTGCCGACACCTGCTCTAAGATATGAAAAAGGAGCAACTAGAAATTAAGTATACATTGACTAAAATAAAAAATGTTATACAGAGATCTAACAGCAGATTAGAGGATTGCAAGAATCAAGTCAAAGATTTGAAATCAAAGAAGCAAAAAACACTCAACCAGAAAAGAAAAAAGAATCCAAAAATATGAAGATAGTCTAAGGAGCCTCTGGGACAACTTCAAGTATACCAACATCCAAATTATGGGAGTGCCAGAATAAGAGAGAGAGCAAGATACTGAAAACCTATATGAAGAAATAATGACAGAAAACTTCCCCCACCTGGCGAAAGAAATAGACTTACAAGTCCAGGAAGCCCACAGAACCCCAAACAAAAAGAACCCAAAAAGCACCATACCAAGACACATCATAATTCAAATGCCGAAAGCAAAAGACAAAGAGAGAATATTAAAAGCAGCAAGAGAAAAGCAGGTAGTTACCTACAAGGGAGCACCCATATGACTGTCAGCTGATTTTTTAACAGAAACTATGCAGGCCAGATGGGAGTGGCAAGAAATATTCAAGGTGATGAATAGCAAGAACCTATAGCCAAAAATACTCTCCCCAGCAAAGCTATCACTCAGAATTGAAGGTCAGATAATGAGTTTCACACATAAGAAAAAGCTAAAGGAGTTCATCCCACCAAACCAGTATTATATGAAATGCTGAAAGGTACTCTTTAAGAAGAGGAAGAAGAGAGGGAGAATCCAAGATGGCAGCACCTAACTGCAGCCTCACACAACAATTTCAATAAAATACAACTAAAATACAAAATGGACATTACCCAGAACTACAGGAAAGTCGACTGACTGGAAATTCTACAACTAGAAGGAAAGAGAAAACCAGAAGGAAAATCAGAGGAGTTGTAAAAGCCTAAAGTACAGAGACATGTTGCACGCGTGGAGAGGACAGCCGGAGAGAAGGGGTGGCTGAGTGCCTGGTTGGCGTTCTCTAACAGGAAGGAGATAAAAGCTCCAGACTGTGCTGAACCCCAGATCCGACAGCACTGAACCCTAGTTCTAGGCCAGACCCTGGGGACCCAGGCTCATACAGAGGGAGTCTGGGCTGTAAGGCAGAAACCCATGGGAGCTGCAAAAGGAAGTCCTGGAGGCACGCACATTGCACACAGAGAATGGGCAGTTGACTGTGCCACTGGGTTGCCCTAGCGGGAAGGAGATAAAAGCTCCAGACTGCACTGAACCCCACTTCCAACCCCACTTCAAACTGAACTGAACTCCAGTTCCGAGCTCATTGGAGGAGAGCCTAGACTGTTTGGTAGCACATGAAACTCAAAGGCACCTTACTCTCAGAGGTGCTTGCAACGAGTACTGAAGGATCCTGAGGAATACTGAGACTCAGGAGCCTCAGAGGGCGTGGCTGATGGAAGCCAAGGCTGGAGGCTCCACCCTGAAACTCCGCTCCATCCAAGCTGAGCACAGAGACTTTTAAGGCTACCAACTCACGGAAGCTGAGAAAATGCCGAGACAACGAAACAGTTCACAAACGAAAGAAATGGAGGGCAAAAAGCGACTGGATATAGAGTTCAAAAAACATGCTTATAAGATTTTTCAAGAATTTCCTAGATAAAATAAACAAGACTTATGAGGATATGAAAAGGGATCAACTAGAAATAATAAGGGATCAATAAGAAATAATAAGGGATCAACAAGAAATAAAGAATACATTGTCTGAAATAAAAAAATATTATACAGAGTCCTAAAAACAGAATGGAAGATTGCAGGAATCAAGTCAAAGATTTGGAACATAAAGAGCCAGAAGATACTCCTCCGCAGAAGCAAGAAGACAAGAGAATCCAGAAAATTGAAGATAATGTAAGAAACCTCTGGGACAACTTCAAGCGAACCAACATCAGAATTACGAGGGTCCCAGAAGAAGAGAGAAAGCAAGATACTGAAAATATACTGAAAGAAATAGTGACAGAAAACTCCCCCCACCTGATGAAAGAATTAGGCTTACAAGTCCAGGAAGTGCACAGAACCCCCAAACAAAAGGAATCCAAAGAGGACCACACCAAGACACATCATAATTAAAATTCCAAGAGCAAAAGACAAAGAGAGAATATTAAAAGCAGCAAGAGAAAAGCAGGTAGCTACTTATAAAAGAACACCCATACAACTGTCAGCTGATTTCTCAACAGAAACTATGCAGGCCAGATAGGAATGGCAAGAAATATTCAAGGTGATGAATAGCAAGAACCTACAGCCAAAAATACTCTACCCAGCAAAGCTATCACTCAGAATCGAAGGCCAGATAAAGAGCTTCACTAATAAAAAGAAGCTAAAGAAGTTTATCAACACCAAACCAGAATTATATGAATTGCTGAAGGGGGTTCTTTCAGAAGAGAAAGAAAATAAAGATAAAAATTATGAACAACAAATACATCTAAAATGAATCTAAAAACCAAGGGAATTAAAAAAACCCAATTAACAATATTAACTGGTGAATATAATAGAATCAGAGGTATAGAAGGGGAGTGGACTGATGATTCTCAGGGAAAAGAGGAGTGGGGGGGTGCGGGAAGAGACTGAACATAAACTGTGCGCCTATGGATGAGGATAATGGTGGGTGGGGAAAGGGCACAGGGTGGGGTAGGAACCTGGTGGAGGGGGAAAAAAAACAAGGAACTTTTGTAATATTATGAACAATAAAGGTTTATTTTTTAAAAAGAAGAGGGAGAAAAAAAAAGTAAAGATAAAAATTATAAACAACAAATACATATCTATCAACAAGTGAATCTAAAAATCAAGTGAATTAAAAATTCGATTAACAGAATAAACTGGTAAATATAATAGAATCAAAGGCAAAGAAAGGGAGTGGACTGACAATCCTTGGGGGAAAAGGATGTGGGGGGTGCAGGAAGAGATTGGACTAAAATCGTACACCTATGGATGAGGACAGTGGTGGGGAGGGGGCGGGGGTAAAGGCAGAGGATGTGGTGGGAAGAGGGTGGAGGGGAGCTATAGGGGGAAAAAGAGGAACAATTGTAATAATCTGAACAATAAAGATTTATTAAATTTTTTTTAAAAAATCAAGTAAATTAAAAACACTTAAAACACATAGCAAAGCCCCTAGCACATAGCAATGCTCAGCACACATTAGCTAGTGTCACTGCTCTTATTAATGTGCCTTCTCTCAGCAGCATTTCCACTGTATTAAAGGCCTTTCTCACCCTAGCTGGTTTGGCTCAGTGGATAGAGCGTTGGCCTATGAGCTGGAGGGTCCCAGGTTTGACTCCAGCTGGGGGTATATACCTGGGTTGCAGGCTTGATCCCCAATGGGGGTGTGCAGGAGGCAGCTTACCAGTGATTCTCTCTCATCATTGACTTTTCTATCTTTCCCTCAACCTTCCTCTCTGATACCAATAAAAATATTTTTTAAAAATAAAATTTAAAGAATCTTCAAACAAACCCAGAGGAACATAGTTTTAATCACTTTAAATAAAAATGACATAAGTGTTCTAATCAGAAGACATAGGTTAGCTGAATGGATAAGAAAGCATGACCCATCTATATGCTGTCCACCAGAAACCCCCCTCAAAACAAAAGACACATACAGACTAAAAGTAAGGGATAGGAAAAGGTATTTTATGCAAATGGAAATTTTTAAAAAGGCTGGGGTGACAATACTTATATCAGACAAAATAGACTTTAAAACAAAAACTATATTAACAACAACAACAAAAAGGATATATTGATGGACATAAAGGGAGAGACCAACAGTAATACAATCACAGTAGAAAAATTTAACACTCCATTGATATCAATGGATAGATCTTTCAGAAAGAAAATCAACCACAACACAGCAGCTTTAAATTACACACTAGATCATATGGATTTAATTGGTATCTTCAGTTGATACCCTAAAGGAGCAGAAAATACATTATTTTCAAGTGCACATGAAATATTTTCTAGGCTAGACCATGTTAGGACACAAAACATGTATCAATAATTTTAAGAAGATTGAAATCATACCAAACATCTTTTCTGACCACATGGAATGAAACCAGAAATCAATCACAAGAAGAAAACTGAAAAACACAAAAACACATGGAGGCTAAATAACAGGTTACTAAACAATGAATGGGTTAATGATGAGATCAAAGAAGAAATCAAAAGATACCTTGAAACAAATGAATATGAAAACAACACAACCTAAAATCTATGGGACACAGCAAAAACAGTCCTAAGAGGAAAATTTATAGCATTACAGGCCTACCACAAGAAATAAGGAAAATCTCAAATAAACAATCTACACTTAAAGGAACTAGAAAAAGAACAATTTACAAAGCCCAAGTAAATGGAAGGAAGGAAATAATAAAGATCAAAGTGGAAATGAATGACACAGAATTTTTAAAAGTACAAAAGATCAGTGAAACCAAGAACTGGTTCTTTGAAAAGATAGACAAGATTAGCAAACCTTTAAGCAGACTCCTGAAGAAAAAAAGAGAAGGTTCCAGTGTTTAGTAGTCTCAGTTGGTGGGCAATACTGAGCCAACATGCTGTGGAATCTGCTGGCTCTTCCTCAGATTTCGCAGAGGACCAAAAGTACTGCTTCACACAGGCAGTTTGAGATAAACAAAAGCTATTTCGGGAGGACAGTGGAATTTCAGTGCAACTAAAGGGTGGGGTAGCTGATGCCCTCCTGTATAGAGCTATCATGATTCTTACAGTTGGTGGAACAATTTATGCCATATATCAGCTGGCTATGGCTTCATTTCCCAAGAAGCAGGGTTGACTTCAGTTATCCTCCCAGCAATCAGCTGGTTCAATTTCATTCATCAGCTCGATGGACCAGAAAGCAGACAATAACTGAGTTCTTCTTTGGGATCAATATTTATTGACTTGTACTAATTGCCACCATGAAAAAAAGAGAGAAGACCCATATAAATAAAATCATCAATGAAAGAGAAGTGACAATCGAACCAAAGAAATACAAAAGATTATAAGAAAATCACTATTTGCCAACAAGTTAGACAATACAGAAGAAATGGCTAAGTTTCTAGAAACATACAATCTCCAAAAACAAATCAAGAAGAAACAGAAAATCTGAAGAGTTGATTACAACTAATGAAATTGAAGTAGTAATAAAAAAATTAAAAAATCTTTCAACAAACAAATGTCCTGGATCTGATGGCTTCACAGGTGAATTTTATCAAACATGCAAAGAACTAACACCTTGTTCTCAAACTATTTTTTTTTCAAGCAAGGAAAGGGAAGACTCCCAAGCTCATTTTATTTCAAACTCAGATAAAGACACTACAAAAAAGAAAGCAAATTATAGGCCAATTATGTGTGATGCACATAAACACAAAAACACTCAACAAAATATTAGCAAACTGAATCCAGCAATACATTAAAAAGGCATACATCATAGTCAAGTGGGATTCAAGGTTGGTACAATATCCAAAAATCAATTAATGTGATGCACCACATAAACAAGCAAGGATAAAAATCATATGATCGTATATATAAATGCAGGGAAAGCATTTGACAAAAACCAACACCCATTTATGCTGAAAACTCTCAACTAAGTGGTAATAGAGGGAAATATTTCAACATAATTAAGGCCATCTGTAAGAAATCCATGACTAAAATCATACTTAATAGGGGAAAAAATAAATCATTTCCCGTAAAATCGGGTATAATAAAGGGATGTTTATTTTCACCACTCTTATTCAACATAATACTGGAAATCCTAGCCACAGCAATAAGCCAAGAAGAAGAAATAAAAAGCATCCAATTGAAAAGGAAGAAGTAAAACTCATTGTGTGCTGATGACATGATACTGTATAGAGAGACCCCTAAAGATCTCACCAAAACTGATAAATTAATCCAATAAAGTAGCAGGATACAAAGTAAGTATTCAGAAATCAGTTTAATTTTTATACACCAAATATGGGACCCTAAGAAAACAACCCCATTTACAATTGCATCAAAAAAATAAAATCAGCTCTAGCCCATGTTGCTAACTGGTTAGAGGGTCTGCCCGCAGACTGAAGGATCATGGGTTTGATTCCTGATCAAGGGCATGTACCTGGGTTGCAGGTTTGATCCCCTGCCCTGTTTGGGGTGTGTGCAGGAGGCAACCAATTGATGTGTCTCTCTCACATCAATGTCTCTCTCCCTCTTTCTCTCTCTCCCTCTCCCCCTCCTATCCTCCATTCCACTCTGTCTAAAAATCAATGGGAAAAATATCCTTAGGTGATATATATATATATATATATATATATATATATATGAAGAAATAAATTGAAGAAAATACAAATAAATGGAAGTATATGCCATGCTCATAAATAGGAAGAATTAGCAGTCTACACATTCAACTCAATTCCTATCAAAATATCAATAACATATTTCACAAAACTAGAAAAAATAATCCAAACATTTATATGGAACCATAAAAACTCCAAATAACACCAGCAATCTTGAGAAAAATAAAATTGGAGGAATCACACTATCTGATATCAAATATATTCTGACACAGAAACATACCTATAGATCAGAACAAAGAGCCCAGAAATAAACCCATGATCAATTAATATTTAACAATGGGGGGAAACAGTCTATTCAATAAAAGGTGCTAGGAAAACTGGACAGATACATGCAAACCAATGAAACCAGATCTTTTTGTTACACCATATGCATGCCATGGTCCTGCCCAGAGCTCACACCTGCTGCCGACCCTGCTTGCACCTGCTGCTGGTGCTGGAGCCACCGCTTGCACCCACTAACAGTGCTGGCCCCGCTGCTCGCACCCGCAGCTGGTGCTGGAGCCACCATTGCAACCACTGCCAGTGCCTGGCGCTGGTCCCGATCACTGGGCGCCATCATTGGGTGCAAGCTACTGCTGAGGGATTCTCCACCTCCTCCTGCTCCTAAGGAGCAATCAAGGCAGCAGCCACCACTTGTACCCACTGACAGTGCCAGCCCTGTTTGCACCCGCTGCTGGCACTGGCCCCGATCGCTCCGCACTGTTAGCAGGTTAGAGTGGGGTGGTGCAGTCAGCATGTGGGAGCAGTGGTGGGGGTGGGGTTGCTAGCAGACTAGAGACCAGGGCTGCTGTGGGAGGGGCAGGCAGGGTCTCGGAGGATGGGCTGAGACCCACCCCTGTGCCTACAGCAGTCTCGCTGCCCACAACTCCTTTCAAGGTGCATGAATTCATGCGCTGGGCCCCTAGTATTGTAATAATTATGTATGGTGCCAGTTGGGTACTAGAAATATCATGGGAAATGCTTTGTAAATTATACTGTTGTCCAACCACTATGCTACACACTTGAAACTAGTACAACATAATATTTAATATAGACCATAATTAGAAATTTTTTTAAAAAATAATAATAAAATGCCAAAAGTTGAAGACATTGAGAATTGTAAAAGCACTAAGAAAAAAAAAAGTTAGGCCCTGACCAGTTTGGCTCAATGGATAGAGCGTTGGCCTTCGACTGAAGGGTCCCAGGTTCAATTCCAGTCAAGGGCATGTACCTTGGTTGCGGGCACATCCCCAGTAGGGGGTATGCAGCAGGCAGCTGATAGATGTTTCTTTCTTATTGATGTTTCTAATTATCACTCTCCCTTTCTGAAAAAAAAAAATCAGTAAAATTTATTTTTTTAAGAAAAAGAAGTCAGTTGCCTACAAGGAAGCTCTGTCACCTGATTTCTCACCAGAAACTTTGCAAGACAAAAGGGATTGGCATGGGGTATTTATAGTGATAAAAGGCAAGGTCTTACTACCAAGATTATTCTACCCAGCAAGGCTATCATTTAGAATTGAAGGACAGATAAAGAGCTTCCCAAACCAAAAAAAGATCTAAAGGAGTTAATCACCACCAAACCATTATTATGTGAAATGTTAAAGGGTCTTTTCGATGATGAAGCAGAAGGAGAAGAAGAAAGAGAAGAAGGAGGAGGAGGAGAAGGAGGGGAAAAGATATAAATAAATAAATAAATAAATAAATAAATAAATAAATAACCAGCCTTATCCGGTTTGGCTTAGTGGATAGAGCATCAGTCTGTGGAATTCTGAGTTTGATTCTGGTCAAGGGTTCATACCTCAGTTGCAGGCTCCTGGTCCTAGTCAGGGTGCATGCAAGAGGCAACCAGTGGATGTTTCTCTCTCACATCAATGTTTTTCTCTCTCTTCCTTCCACTATCTCTAAAAATCAATACGAAAATATCCTCAAGTGAGGATTTAAAAAAAATATATGAATAACCAAAAGATATGGCTGAATGGATAAAAAACAACAACAAGATGTCAAGAACCAATCCCAGCATGTAATAATTACAAGAGTTTTACCAAAGGTTGAAGAAGCTTGGGGAGCTCAACAGGGTTGAGTAACATGTAGTTCACCTGTTGGAAGCGGCTAAAAGGTACTCCCCAAACCTGAATGGTATTGTTAGCTGCCAGACAGCTCAGGGCATTTTATTGCCTCCTGTTGGCCAAACACCTGAAAAGCTGTAGGCTATTCCCCAAACTGATATTTCTGTAAACCCTTTGATACCTTACCCTTTGAAGTGTATATTTCTACCTTGCCTTGGGACAAATTGTGTTTAATAAAAGCAAGGGGTCCTGAGACTAGGAGAGTCTTCTAGCTCCTTCAGCTGGAAGTTCCTTTGACCCCCCAGTGCCTTTCAGAAATACTTTTCGTCCACGGACTCCTTCTTAATCATCTATGCGCAGCCCTTTCTCCAGAATGCTGAACCCTTTGTAAGGCTGGCGAAAAGAACCCTGGCAAGTAATGTCCCAATAAGGGGCTCCAATGACAAGACACACACATATGCTACTCAAAAGAGACTTACTCCTGTTAGACACACAGAGAGACTTAAAGCAAAGGGATGGAAAGATGTATTTCATGAAGTTGGAAACAAAACAAAAAAAAAAGCTGGGGAAGAAATACCAGACAAAATAGACTTTAAAACAAAGGCTATAACAAGAGACAAAGAAGGATCCAGCAGTTCCACTAATGAATCTTTATCCAAAAGAAATCCAAAACACTAATTTGAAAAGACATATGCATTCCATATTCATTGCAGCAGCATTTAAAGTAGCCAAATTATGGAAGCAACCTTAGTGCCCATCAATAGATGAATGAATAAAGAAGATGTAATATATGTAAATGGAATATTATTGCACCATAAAAAGGAATGAAATCCTGCCTCTACAATAACATAGATGAGCCTAAGGGGCATAATTCAGTCAGAGAAAGACAAATGGCATGTGATTTCATTTATATGTGGAATCTAAAAAGCAAAACAAATGAACAAAGAAAACAAAAACAAACTCATAGATATGGAAAACATTTTGATGGTGCCAGATGGGAGTGTGTGTTGGAAGCCATTCATTGCCTTCACTAGCAGAGAGGTGTGAACAAGGAAGCTGGAAGGCTGATCAACCTTGAAGCTCTGAAAGGTTAGAGCCAACCACCCACTGTTTAGTTGAGACAATGGTAGCTAAAGCAACTTTCACCTTTTAGTTCTATGTAAATCCTTGCTGATTGGCTATTATTAGAATTGCCTGCCTAAGGGCTGTGGGTATATCCCACAATCTGAATAAAAGGGGTTGCAAGTCCAGAGCAAGATGGAGTCTTTCCCCTTGAGTTGGGCTCCTGTCTGGCCCCCAATATTTCCAAATTAATATTTTCTACTCTCTTATTTGTGTGCAACTTCCTCCAGAGCCCAAACCCTGAACCTGACCCTGAACCATGCGGGATGTGGGAGGGACACTCGCAACTAGCAGCCCAACGTGGGGCACTTATAAGTGGGGTTGGGGGAATGGGTGAAAAAGGGAAGGGATTAAGAAGTACAAATTGGTAGTTACAAAATAGTGATGGGGATATAAAATGTAGCATACAAAATAGCCTATGTAATAAAGAGGGAATATGCTAATTGACCCTCACACCATCACAAAGATGGTGGCACCCACAGCCAATAAGGAGGGAACATACTAATTGACTGCCATGTCCTCAAATATGGTGGTGCCCACAGCCACAAGGGCGGCAGGTTCATGGCAAGGCCGGGCCCACCCCCAAGTGTGCCTGCCTCCAGAGTCCCCCAGTCCCCTCACCCCCCAGCTGCCCAGGCCAGCCTGAGGAGCAGGCAAGCCTCAGATATTGGCTGCCCAGCCACTGCACTGCCAGCAGTGGCAGCAGCAGAGGTGTGATGGGGCGCTGCCTTCCCCTGATTGCCAGGTCTCCTTTCACCCCTAAGGGCTCCCAGACTGTCAGAGGGGGCAAGCAGGGCTTAGGGATCCCCCTCTAGTGCATGAATTTTCATGAACTGGGCCTCTAATAGTTAATAATATTGTAATACCTATGTATGGTATTAGATGTGTTCTAGATTTATTGGGATGATCACTTCATAAGTTCTATAAATGTCTAATTATTATGTTGTACACATAATATTATATAAGCTGTAATTGAAAAATATATACATTTTTAATAATTAAACTCAGTTTCTCTGACCTTTATTGTAAAAAAAAAAAATGCTCATTTTTATCTTGTGAGCTATCATGATTTATGTTCTGCCTTCTGTCTCATTTTTCTATATTTGGCATCTAGTATAATATTTACATAAGTTATGAAAAGATTATTTACAGTTAACTTATACATGTTTGGTGGTTATAAATGTTGAACTATATACAGAAAACTAAAGAGCAAGTATAACTGTATGACTAATGTCATTAACAGACAGATAAAGACAATCGAACGGGATGGACTTTGAGTTCACTGTCAATCTGTAGGCATAAAGGCCTCATAGATTTTTTTTTTAATGAAAATAAAGGATATTTATTTTTAAATGAAAATAAAGGATATTTACCATACCTGTATATGGTACGGTAGTATGGTAGTTGTCAACAAAAGCCAGACAAACTGTGAATCCTACAGTATCAAGAATTTACTCATTTATTCAATGACAATCATGTCATCATCTTCTGGAACATCATCATAACAATCCATTTCCTGAATTTCCTGGTGAATTTCTTTTGACTCCATTTCTTTCAGAATCAGTGGACCAAAACTCTCATGTTTAGCCTAAGGGGGGCGAGGCTTATTTTGGGGGGGATGCCTTATATTTCACTCAGAAGGAAACCTGTAAGTAGGTCTATTTTCGGAGGATGTCTTATTTTCGGGGAAACACGGTAGTATGTAGGTGGCTTAAAGAAACAATGTGGCTTTTGCCCACAAAGGTCTGTGTCTGTTTGCTGTGGGTTGTTTTGTTTTTGCCAGTTTTCCTTTGGGGGGAAGGTCCTGCCCTTGCAGATCCCTGTGCAGGTAGGAAGGCGCTCTCCCACTCTCCCTGATGACAGCGGTGGCGACGTGTGACCTGTGAGGCTGGAAAGAAGGCAGGGCTGCTGTGGGAGGGGGGCTCTGGTGCTTGGCTGTCCTGCTGGTCTCCGCCGGAGGAGGTTTGTTCTCTGAGCTGTACCCAGAGGGAGATTATTCCTGCCGTCGGGTGGAGAGGATTAGGAGGTAGGTCATGCAGGGAAAGGGGAATACTTGTCAAAAAGGCAAACCTGGCATCTGTATCAGCAAGTCAATTTAAAATTCATTCCCAGAGAGGTAGTTCTGTGCAGTTTCAAAGGTAACATTACAGTGAATCTTGATCTTTTGAGGTGAGGGCTAAAAACTCTCTTACTATTGAAACCAAGAAAGGGAACTAGGTATTTTAATAGGCTAAAAGGTGTGTGTGTTCTTCATTAATTGACGATTGTATGAAGACAGTTTGAGCTACATCCGTGCTGTGTTATCTTGGGCATGTCATGGCACCTCTTTAAGCCTCAGTCTCCTCATCTGCAAAGTTGCAGCCTGCCTGTCAGTAATAAACAGTATAAGTATTAGTATTTGTTATTTAAGAAGTTCTACTCTATATGATCATGTACTTTTAAAAAAAACCAATCTTTATTGTTCATATTATTACAAAGGTTCCTCATTTCTTCCCCCCTCCACCAGGTTCCCACCCCACCCTCCACCCCCTACCCACCTCCCATTGTCCTCATCCATAGGTGCACAGTTTATGTTCAGTCTCTTCCAGCATCCACCACTCCCCCTTTCCCCGAGAACAGTCAGTCCACTCCCCTCCCATATTGCCGACTCTACTACAATCAACAGCTAATATTGTTCATCAGGTTTTTCAATCTCCTTTTTTTTAAAATTAATAAACATTTACACTTCTAAGAATAAATTTTAAAATCTAATAATTTTAAACCTTGTTTTTTTTCTGCCCTGGGAATTGAGAAGCAAACTTGTTTACATGTAAACTTGCCCTTAGGCTATCAAAAGGTGTAGCCATTCAAGTGTAAATAGACACATTGGTTAAAGGTAGCTGCTGGTTGGAATTGGATTACCTGTTCTGGGTGGGAAGGGCTTGTCTTCCCCTTTCTCCATTAAAATTAAGGTGTTAGCTTTAAAACCTCTTTTTGGCAAGAGACCTTAAACTTTCAGAACTTTAAATTTTTCAGATAGTAAATCAGTTACTTAGCATTTTCTCAAATCAATAATACCTCCACATGCCCAAAGATACACTTCACACAAAAGACATTTCCAAATAGGTCAACCAACCTTATCCAGACCCCACACAAGGCACTCACAGATCATCACCCCAGCGCTATACTAATTCAACACATCCAGATCTAAGCCTTCATCACTTAATTCAGCAGACCCTCAAGTTCCCCCCAAAAGTTTCCAGCCATGTCTGAGAGGCAGCCTTGGGGTGGGAGCAGGCGAGGAGCGAGCTGTTCTGGGCCTGGCTGCTCTGGGCCTGGCCTCTGCTGCTCTGGTCCGCTCCACAACCAGCTGCTCCAGGTCTGGCCACTGCCGCTCCCACCTGGCTGCTGCTACCCCGGGCCTGGCTGCTCCCGACCTGGCTGCTCGGGGCCCAGCTGCTCCTGGCCTGGCTGCTCCCTACCTGGCTGCTCCAGGCTTGGTTGCTGCTGCTCTGGGCTTGGCTGCTCCCTACCCAGCTGCTCTGGGCCCTGCTGTTTCGGGCCCCGTCGGTCTGAGGCCTCATAGATTTTTAAATATATATATTTTATTGATTTTTTTATAGAGAGGAAGGGAGAGGGATAGAGAGTTAGAAACATCAATGAGAGAAAAAAACATCAATCAGCTGCCTCCTGCACACCTACTACTGGGGATGTGCCCACAACCAAGATACATGCCCTTGACCAGGATTGAACCTGGGACCCTTGAGTCCACAGGCTGTCACTCTATCCACTGAGCCAAACTGGCTAGGGCAAGGCCTCATAGATTTATTGGGAAAGCTGATATGTCTTCTGTCAGCAGCTTCTCACCCTGAGGGCTTAGATGACCGTTGTAGGTAAAGGCAGGAGTCAGAAACAGGGTACATGTTCATTCGTAGTTGGGCATCCCATAAGGTAAAGTCTCTTCCAAGGAAATTGGAATATCTTTTATTTCTGTCCTTCCCAGTGCACCCCATACCCCCCCCCCCCCCCCGGCAAAAAAAAAAATCTCCAGGTGGACGTTAATGATCTTTAAAGTTGTTGTCTCCTGGGACTTGCTATGAAAGGAAACAGTTACCAGCTTGGCATTTTCTTGAAATGACTCTGTCATCCTAGGAAATACTGTAAGCTGCCCCCTTTCAATGACGTCAGTCTGGGCAGGCTCCAGGCTTCCTAAGGTAAATCACACTCTGTAAGCTCAGTCCCACCCTACACAGCAGATCATATATTGTGGTTGTGGCTAACCCTCAAAACCAGTAAGCCTGAGGGTCACCCCCACCCACCGACATGCCAACAGCAATCAAGGGGCCTCCACGACAGGAGGCACACACACCTGCGGAAGGTGTTCTCCTGGAGCACCCGGCTCAGGTGATTAGGGGGACAATGCCAATGGGCCCCTCAGGTCACCTACTACATGAGGCCACCCTGCCAGGCAGGAGATGCAGGTCTATCTAAAGCATACATGCAAACAGAGGGAGGCAGACAAAAACGAGGAGACAAAGAAACTTGTCACAAATGAAAGAACAGGAAAAAACTCCAAAAAAGAAGTAAATGAAATAAAGATAAGCAACCTATCAGAAACAGAGTCCAAAACACTGGGTATAAAGATGCTCAAGGAACTTAGAAGAATAGATGAAAAGCAAGGACCTAGAACCAAGACTGCATTACCCAGCCACACTATCATTTACCACTGAGCAAGAGATGACAGCTCCCCTGACCAGGATAAGCTTAATGGACTTTAAGACACAGGCTGTTAAAAAGGACATTTCATGCTGAAACCAGTTTGGCTCAGTGGATAGAGCATCAGCCTGCAGACTGGAAGGTCCCAGGTTCGATTCCAGTCAAGGGCATGTACCTTGGTTGCGGGCACATCCCCAGTGAGGGGAGTGCAGGAGGCAGCTGATTTATGTTTCTTTCTCATCGATATTTCTAACTCTCTATCCCTCTCTCTTCCTCTCTGTAAAAAATCAGTAAAATATATTTTAAAATAAAATAAAATAAAAAGGACATTTCATATTGATAATGAGGTCAACCCAACAAAAGGGTATCACCTTGTAAACATGTATGACCTCAAACCAGGAGCACCTAAGTAAAGGGAGCAATCGGCAATCATAGGTCTACTTAGCAGGGAACTCTTGCCAAAACTCTCGACCATTCTTGTTGGAAACATTTAATAAAATAGACTCCATAAACACGTCCTGAACAGGATTTTAAAAAGCATGCACACACAAATGTGTGTATGTGTGTGTGTGTGTGTGTGTGTGCGCGCGCGCGTGCATAATACATAGAAGAGAAACTTTGGAAGCTTCTCTGAAGTCCTAAACAAGACAAGCACACTAATGCCACTGGTACCACAACACTAATTCCAATAATAGCTCGACGAAAGGGAAGACCTCATTTACAATGGCAACAAAAGGATAAGAAGTCTGGGAATAAACTTAACAAGGAACGTATAAAAGCTTGACAAGGAAGTGAGCGGAAGCTAGCACTGCCAACCTGCTCTGCAGATCCCTGAAAAGTTGAGAGAATCAGAGGAGCATCCATTTTATGAAAACACAGATGGCTTCCGAGTCTTGGATCAAGATAATGACAAAGAAATTTTTACTTCTTCCCTTCCACTATGGGTGCCTTTTATTTCTATTTTCCTTGCCTAATTGCTCAGTCTTCACCTTTCAGCACTATGTTGCCTAGAAGTAACCAAAGTAGGCACCCTTGTCTAGTTCCTGATTTTGGGAGGAAGCTTTCTGTCTTCCATACTGTGAGCATTATGTCAGCTGTCACTTTATATATGGTCTGTACCATGTTGAAGAACTTTTCATCTTTTTTTTAATCTCTTTTACATCTTCTTCTCTCCAGTTTCATTTTTTAAATTTATGTAACATGTACCTAGCATAAATTTGCCTTTTTAAAGTGTACAATTCAGGGGCATTACGTACATCCACCCTAGCTGAGCCCTGTGTGATTTTAATGCTCCTAGTATTTTGACAGCTAGCATTAAATAATTCAATTATTAATTAGGCCTTGGTTCACATGTTAACCCCTCTTCCTGCTCAGCTCCTCTTGTCCTCACAGCTGCAGTCAGAAGTGGTCTCCTGGCACGAGGAGAGTTTATGGGTTTGTTTTGCAGAAGGAAAGAGACCTTCAAGGTAGCTGCAACCAGCTACCGACATCCAGGAGTCCGTGAGTAAAGAAATGAACTTCTCTCTCTGTTCCTGGAACTCCCTCCCTGCCTGCTCCCTCGCTGGATAAAAACTCCCTACTTGTGCTTTTTGAGAGACGAATTTGAGAGACCTTGCTCCCCAGTCCTCTCACCTCAGCCAAATCAAATAAACCTCTCACTGTCTGCAATTCCACACCTCAGTGTTTTGGCCTACCAGTGCATTGGGCACACGAACCTGAATTTTGAGGGGTAATTTGGTCCCATCACCAGCATCCATTCATCTCTCAAACTTCTTCCATGCTCCACACTAAACAGAACTCCCATCACCCCACTTCCCTCTGGTCCCTGTGACCACCGTGCTGTTTCTGTCTCGATGAATTTGACTGCCCTAGATACCTCAGAGAGGTGAGATCAGCACACTTGTCTCCATTTCATTTTATGTAATTTGTCAAATTTCTCTTATTCTATTTCATTTACCTTTTGTTGTTTCTGATGGGCTTTCATCTCTGTTGAATGTTTTATTTTCCATTTCTTTTCTGAGTTTCAATTACTTGTCATCTCCTATAGTTTTATCTCTACTAGAGGCCTGGTGCATGAAATTCATGCACAGCAGTTTGGGGGTCCCTCAGTCCAACCTGCACCCTCTCCAATCTGGGAGCCCTCAGAGGATGTCCTACTGACAGCTTAGGTCCAAGTGGGCCTTAGCTGAAATCTTGCCTCCATCTGCAGGAGATAACAGGGTTGATTAAGGGAAGGTGCCACTCCTAATCACCCTGCTGCTGCTGCCACTGCCGGCTGCTGCAGCCACCAAGGCATTTTCATCAACACAAAAAACTGATAACTTTCTTTAGGCATTTTCAAAAGATGTGTCTTTCATAGGATATGATCTTTCTTTCTTTCTATCTTTCTTTCTTTTTTTCTTTTCACCTGAGGATATTTTTCCATTGATTTTTAAAGATCATGGAAGAGAGAGGGAAAGACAGACAGAAACATAAATGTGAGAGGGATACTTTGATTGGTTGCCTCTTGCATGAACCCTGACCTGGGCCCGGCCAGGGAGGAGCCTGCAACCTAGGTACATGCCCTTGACCAGAATTAAACCTGGACCTGAGGTTAGAAGGCCAAGGCTCTATCCACTGAGCCAAACTGGCTAGGGCAGGATATGACATTTCTTAGCCCTCCAGCAGCAGATCTGCATTTATTCCTCCAGGAGTGAGGTTGAAAAACGCTAGATCACCTTATTGGATTCTTATTACCCAAGTTACCAAGAACACTGCGAGTGGCATACTGGGAGCTTAGCCAATGAACAGTCAGAAAAGGTGTTTCCTCTGCAGCACAGAGAGGCAGGACGGCCAGCAGGCACGCTGCGGCTGGCAGACCCTGCTGTGCCTGCTGGCCGTCATGGCACCTGGTAGTCAGGCCCTGCTGTCTGGCTGTGAGCCTCGGCGCCTGACAGCCAGCCCTGCTCTCAGCGCCTGCCTCACCCCGCCCATCGGGCCCCAGCCTTGCTGTGACAGGAGCCTGTGGGCTGCGGGGGCAGGACCCAGAGGTGCTCCGTGCACTTCCTAGTGACCAGTCGTCCATCTAGTCGTGACTATTGTCACGACTAGGCTATTATTAGTAGAGAGTCTTTAATCTCTTACATCATCTGGGGGGGTTTCTCCCTAGTCCTCAAAGGTTATGTTTCAGTCTCTCAAGAGATTGTGAGAATCATACATCTGGATTGTTCTTCTTTTTTGTAAGATTTTTACCTCCTCTTCCTGTGTGAATGTGTGTGTGGTCTGTGCATTGTTCCTTCTGATGCTGAACTGTGGACACAACATCTGCGTCAGGCAGGCATCTGCTGGCAAAGGGTGTGGGAAGGGTTAGGACAGGTAGCCAAGGCCGTCTGAGTCTGCGATGCAGGTTTGCTGTCCTAACTCTGTTATTCCCTGCCATGGACATCGATGTAAACAGCCATAAACATGTGAAAATGTGACCTTCTCATTAGCCACCAGGGAAATGCAAGTTAAAATCACAACAAGCCGAAACCGGTTTGGCTCAATGGATAGAGCGTCGGCTTGGGGACTGAAGGGTCCCGGGTTCGATTCCGGTCAAGGGCATGTACCTTGGTTGTGGGCACATCCCCAGTAGGGGGTGTGCAAGAGGCAGCTGATCGATGACTCTCATCGATGTTTCTAACTCTCTATATCTCTCCCTTCCTCTCTGTAAAAAATCAATAATAATAATAAAAAAGTCATAATCTTAAAAAAAAATCACAACGAGACAGCATTAGACAGTTACACACCCACCAGAATGGTTAAGTTTTAAAGTGACATTATCAAGCCTTAGAGAAGCGGTGAAGCTACTAGACTGTCATATTACTGGTGAGGAACATGAATTGTTGGGGAATTATCTGATGACCGGTGAAGTTTCGCTCTCACCCACAGATCCTGTGGCAGCGCGTGGGCGGAGCGGGAGGACACTGGCGACGTTCTGGCAGCAGGTGCATCGGTGGCTGACCGTATCGCGCACGGCACACAGCTACAGCTGGGACTGCTTCACATGTGTCTCACGTCCAGTAAAAATGCAACATCCATGCCCCCAAAAAGGTGTTCGCAAGGTTTAGACTTTGGATTTCCTCAGTTGTGATCAGGGAGAGCTTTCTTAAAAGCAAGGGTGAAGCAGACACTTATTCTCTCAGCCATGAGGGTTCTGGTTATGACATAAGCCAGGATGTCTATCTCCTTCTGGCCCCAAGGTGTTCTCCTCGGAAGGGGAATGGTTTGCCATTACGTCTGTTCCTCTGCCAGGAACACACCCACTGCCTCAGACCTTCACCCCACAGGGAACTACCCAAGGGCCTGGCCACAGAACCAGTGCAATGGGACAAGCCACTCTGGTAAAAGTCTCTTTCAGTAACACGTGGCAAACATTCAAGTTTTGTTCCCTAACTCCTGGGAAAGCATTGGCTCCTGGGACTGTGGAGGTGTGCCTCACAGGCGTGCTCTTAGCGTCAAGCCTTACGGGCCACCTGGGCTTGTCAGGACTGCCTCTAGGCTGCTCCTTCCTCTGAATTAGCTTTATCAGCTCTTGCCTTCCACGTGCTGTGGGCGGCTCCATAGTTATGTCAGCCACCGAGGGAGAGAGCCCCCGGGAAAGCCAAGTCCCAGGAGGCTGAACGCAGGCTCCAGCTGCCTGCACATTCCTGAGCCGATTGCTGTGCTGGGAAGGCTTGATTCTCCAACTACCCGTGGGTCATATGATAACCCTACGGTTGTGAAGGGGAGGGGTGATGGAGTGGATCATCCACCTTAAGAACATAAAAAAGGGGGGAGTAGGAAAAGGCCTGGGGCACACTAATATGACCACGGTCCGCATTTCCTGAAAGAAGCTGCTTGTGAGCATGTAGCCCCTCATCCTGCATCCCGCCGAGGTGCTGTCCTTGGCCCACAGCTACCTAGATCAGTGAGTCCATCAGATTCAAAAAGTCAGGAGAAGGTGTCACCTTGGAAATTTGGTAAATAAAAATTCCAGGCCTCTCTTTGGTCACATAAATATATCACATTGTTCTATTAAAGCATTTGGATGTGTTTTTAAAATATGCCCAACAAAATGCCATCAATTGATTTCTACTGTAAAGAAAATGTTCAAGAGTTGGTGAGGAGTCAAACTCTTGGTGATTGTGTCATTAGAATAAAGAAATGCCCACATCTTTTCCTTAGCAGAGAAGTAGCTCTTTGCTACTCAGAGATTAACTTGCCTTAGATGATACTGATTTCTGTTCTATTTTCACATTGAAATTCTGTTCATTCTTTGAATTTTTTAAAAAAAATTGTGGCATGCGATGGCTCAGCAATTGAGTGTCACCTATAAACCAGGAGGTCACGGTTGGATTCCCGGTCAGGGCACAGGCCCGGGCTGCAGGCTCGATCCCCGATCGTGCAGGAGGCAGCCGTCAATGATTCCCTCTCATCCTTGATGTTTCTGTCTCTCTTTCCCTCTCCCTTTCTCTCTGAAATCAATAAAGATTTTTTTTTAAATTGTGGCATGATTCATATCTCAAGTTACCTAATCCCTTACATAATGTTTATTAGTTGGGGTTAAGGTCCTGGGATCAGATTAGAGAGATAATTGGGATAACTCTGCAGTGAACTTTGAGCTGATCTGACGTGGTCTCCGCAGGTCCAGATGGCCAGCTGTGCCCAGGCCACCCCGCAGCCCGAGTGGAGCTGGTTACCGCCTCGGTGTGTGCTGGAGGTCACAGCTCTTCCCGGCGATGTGAGAAGATTGCTCAACGCAGCCTCCCATGGCATCCCCATCTGACTGTCCTTTTTTTTTTTTTTTTTTTCCCTTTTTCTTTTCCAAAAGAACAGAGTAAAAGTAGAGGTAAAGAGTTTGATGTTCATGCCACCTTCCTTCCTTCATCAAGAATCCCTTTAAGCCTCTAACTTCACAGGCTGCTGAGAAAACCGCAACAGTGGAGCGTGCCAACACGCCGAGGCCAGAGTACTTGACCGTTTACTGTCCATTCTTCCAATAATTTACTGAGCACCTACTGCTGGCCAGGTTCTGCGATGGACGCTGATGTTACAGCGAACACGAAAAAGCCCCTGACTTGTAAGACTTTCACTGGGGATGACAGACAGAAACAAACGAACTAAAACATGGAAAGGGACCGAGTAGCAGGTACAGGTGGAGTTTAAAGCCGCCGCTTTAGCCATGGTGGTCGTGAAGGCTTCTTTAAGCAGAGATTGAACTGAGAAAGGTAGCGGGCCCTCAGGCAAAAAAAAGCAAAAGCCCTGAGCTCAGGGGATGCAGCAAGGAGCCAATCCAGCCGAGAGAATAACACAAAACCCCCTGGAGGGGAGCTGGGGCCATGACATCCAGGCTCACAGCATGCGGTGTGCTTCGGGGTTTCCTTCTCTTCAAGTGAGACAGGAAGCCATTGGAAAGCTGTGAGCAGGGAAGGAACATGGATACGGTACCTTCCGGAGTATTACTGAGAGCAAGCTGGTCCAGCTAGGACCCCGCCATGAAGATAATCACTTTGGTTCTCCGGGGCAGAGGGGGTTAAGAGCAATGCATGGCCCAGGAAGACAGGGGGTATGGGCCAGCAGTTGCCCGATGCCCGCCCCGTGCCATTGGGAGATGCAGTCACTGCCACCTCCACTGCTTGGATGTGCCGGCACTGCCAGTCCAGAGCCACCCAACCTCCCTCTCTAAGGAGGGCCACACTGACTCCAGGAGCTCGAGGAGCTCCCCACTTCCCGCCCATTTCCCGCTCGTGCCCCCTTCGCTGGCAGCCGTGGGGCGCGAGAGCCCGGGCAGCGATTAACCCGCGCGGCTGGGCCCTGCGGGCGCACAGGAGGGCGGATGCGGAGCTGAGAGGCAGCAGGGCCCCGAGCGCAGAGTGGAAAGGGAAAGGGAAACGGGAGGTGCCAGAGCCGGTGCAGGGGCGGCCCGGCGCGGAGGATGCTGCGGACGGGGGCCCGGGCGGGGGCGGCTGGTTCCCTCCATGTGTTCGCGGACAGGCCCGGAGCGGAGGGCCACGGCTGGCCCCGGGGCCGGGGCCGGGGTAAAGGGGAAGGCGGGCCGGGGGGAGCTGAGGTGCCTGTTGTAGGTTTAGACAGAAGGTGCGGGGTAGGGGGCGCCCCTGGTTCGGAGGAGGGTGCGGCTCCAGGGCCCGCAGCCTTCTCTACCGCATCGCAGGGGCCGCGGCGGAACGAGGCCATGTCTCTGAGGCCGCGGCCTGGGCCCGGGCCGGCGAGGGCCGAGGCTGCCCCGGGGATTGGGCAACTGAGAAGGGAAGATGGGGAGGGGCGGGGGGTGGCGTGGGCTGGGCGACCTCTCCCTCCGGCACCGGCTGGGAGGGCGGGACCGGCCCGCGGGCGGAGCACCCACTCTCGGCCGACCGCAGCGCCAGCGCCCCGCCCCGTTCCCCCTCCCCCCTCCCCAGCACCAGGGCGGCTCAGGGATCCCCGCCCCCGTCGGCCGGGAGGCCGCAGCCCGGCCCGCACCGCCCGCGGTCAGCTCCCGGCGTGGGCGGTGGGCGGGGCCTCCGGCGGGGTCACGCGCCCCGCCCGACCAATAGGCGCGCGGCTCGTGGGCCCGCCCCCGCGGCCGGCAGTGGGGCGGGGCCGGGCGGGCGGTGAGTGAGGTGCGGCCCGGGGTCCGCGGCGGAGGCAGCGAGCGGGGCGGCCGCCTGGTCCGCGCAGCGCCCGACCTCCCTCTCCTCAGAGCCGGCGGCCATGGAGCGCCTGGTGCAGCGGGTGCGGGACGCTTTCCGCAGCGGCCGCTCGCGCCCCCTGAGCTTCCGGCGGCAGCAGCTCGAGGCGCTGCGCAGGCTGGTGCAGGAGCGCGAGCGCGACATCCTGGCGGCCATCGCCGCCGACCTGAGCAAGGTGCGCCGCCGGGAGGCTGCGGGGACCGGGACGGGGAGGCTGCGGGATGGGGACGGGGATGGGGACGGAGCAGAGGTGCCCCCACCCGCCGCCCCGCGCCCGGAGCCAGCTCCGCGGAGGTGCTTGCAGACCGAAGTGCGTGGTTTTCTGGCTTGTCAGGGAACAAACTGCCTTTTATAGTTCCGCCTGTTTTTCTGTTGCATTTATGGTCCTTCTCCCGTAGGATTTTTTTATTTTTTTTTATCTTGGGTTTCGGTATTTGTCGGCGTCATTTAGTGCAGATGTTTTCTCAGAGCCTGCTTCTTGTCTGTTAACTTTGTTTCCTGGTTCTTGTGAAGAAGGGTCTATGGGTCGCCCTGACTTCCTGTGGTCAGTGCTCCCTAAAGGGCGCCGGGACCCCTGGGACCCGTTAGGACGCGGCCTGAGGCTCAGAGGTCTGAGGGGTGAGAGGCTGAGTTTCTGATCAGTCCCCAGGGGATGCCATGGGCCTGTTTTGGAACCAAGCTTTGAGTAGCTAGTGGCCAGGGCATAAATACATTCCCCTGTGTTTTCTAATAATATTGTCATTTTGGTTTACTTTAAAAAAAAACAAAACATTTTATTGATTTTTTACAGAGAGGAAGAGAGAGAAGAATACGGAATTAGAAACATCGATGAGAGAGAAACATTGATCAGCTGCCTCTTGCACACCCTCCACTGGGGGTGTCCCCGCAACCAAGGTACATGCCCTTGACCGGAATCCAACCTGGGACCTTTCAATCCACAGGCCGATGCTCTATCCACTGAGCCAAACCGGTTTTTTTTTTTTTTAATCCTGGATACTATTATATATATCTCCCCCCCCCATTCCCTTTATGTTTTTACTTTTTATGTTTATGCCACAGGGAACAAGATTTTGCTCTGGCTTTGGGAGTCTCCCTCTCCCTCGCTTCTCCCAAAAGACTATCTTGAAGGGTAGTACCCTGTTTCCCCGAAAATAAGACAGTGTCTTATATTAAATTTTTCTCCCAAAGTTGCGCTAGGTCTTATTTTCAGGGGATGTCTTATCTTTCCATGCGCTAGGTCTTATTTCGGAGGATGTCTTATTTTCGGGAAAACACGGTAGTATCTTGGTATTAGTAACAACAGGAACTATAGAATTCCCTTTAGTGTGCTTTAGGTGGAGAGGGGCAGTGGTTTCAAATAAACAAGATAGAATAATTAAGATTTTTAAAAGTCCGAATCATTTATCCTACAAGCATGAAATGTTTGTGTGAATCTATCTATTCTCCTATACAATAAAACCCTAATATGCAAATCGAATGAAGGGCAGAAAGACTGGCCTCTATCACATGCACTGACCACCAGGGGGCAGACGCTCAATGCAGGAGCTGCCCCTTGGTGGTCAGTGGCCTGGCTCACAGCAGGCAAGCGCAGCAGCGGCAGCACTAAGGAGTAACAAGCTGAGCAGTAAGGAGCATTGAGCAGGCCGGTGGTTAGGAGCGAGGGGTCCCAGGCCACGCTGAGGGACCCTCCCCGCCATGGGCCTCTAGTATGTATGTGTGTGTGTATAAAAGCCAAGCAACGGGAATGACAGAACAACCAGTAGCTATGACACGCACCACGCAGCCAACCGGCCTGATCAGGGCCCTGATTGCTCCCCCCCTCCCCGAAACCTCCCACAGTCCCTCTCCCGGCCCACCTGGCATCTGACTGACCCCCCTACCCCAATCGGGGGCAGGGCTGTATGGCTAACATCTTGCATCCCCTCCCCCTGGCCGGCCTGGCCCAGCCCTGATAGGGACCGGCTGGTGGGACCATACCTGAGCAAGAATTTGGGCATCGAGCCTCTTGTTAGTGTGTGTGTGCATGATTACTAAAGAAATACAGTAACTTCCTTGTCCTTGAGTGTTTTAAATTTGGTTGGGAGACAAAACATACACAGATAAAATGAGAATAGTTATAAAGGGCTATATTGGGGTGAAACATTAAGATGCAGGTCAAAAGCATAGTTGCTATGGTTTATAAAGTGCCCGAGGTGAGCCATACTAATCAGGGAGGTGATGTTGAAGGGAGTGTTTAAGCCTGGTTTTAAACGCCTTGGATGAGCAGAGGTTTTAGAGGGATTGAGTCTATTAGAGAGGGAATTAGCAAGTCTGACAGCTTGGAGGAGCAAAAGGAAGCTGAATGGCAAGCCTGCTGGTCTGATAAGGCGTTTTCACTGCGGTGTACCTGGCCTGGAGCTTTAGACACTCGGGTTGAATGTGTCGTACTTATGCAAGGTTTCCTGTGACTTTTCTCACAGAGTGAGCTGAACGCCTACAGCCATGAAGTCATTACTGTTCTTGGGGAAATTGACCTCGTGCTGGAGCAGCTTCCTGAGTGGGTTACTGCTAAGCCAGTCAAGAAGAACCTGCTCACCATGATGGACGAGGTCTACGTCCAGCCAGAACCCCTAGGGGTCGTCCTGATTATAGGGGCTTGGAACTACCCCTTCGTTCTCATCATGCAGCCGCTGATCGGAGCCATTGCTGCAGGTCTGGTGACTGCGTATGTCTCCGTACCTTCTCAGAGGGCCCTGTTCGCGTTGGGGATAAGTTAAGGATGGTGGCTGAGTGCATTTGCTCTGATGGCGTGCTCTCCACAGCACTGCATGGAGAGCGTAAGGATATGAAGGCGTGAGCGGACAGGCTCGGGAATTGGAGTCAGGCATCCATATTCTCAAGTGGCTTCAGGTGCCAGCTGTGGCCGTGGATGAACCAAAAGATTCTGTCGGACCATTTCTCCACCCAGATGAGGGCTGTGGGAGCAAGGCTGGCCTGGCTTTATGCCAAGAGATTAAGGTCTCATTTCTGCAGGACCCAGAATGGCAGCTTTATGTTGGCAAGGCCTGTTTGCCCAATGATTCCAGGGCAGAGAGGAAAAGTCCAGGCGTGGGAGTGGGAGAAAGGTGGTGGAAATAGAGAGGAGTGGGGGTGGTTAGTTATCTGACGATAATGAGAACTAAGAAGTTAGCATCTGGAAAGGAGAAACTGAGATAAGCTCTTAGAACAGAACTAAGAACAACAGAAATAACTGGCATACTTAGCCTGTACTCCCTGCATGCACACCATTTTGGTAGCTATTAAACATCCAATCAGATATTAGATGATACTGTTCTGCTTTTTGCTTTGTTTAGGAAATGCTGTGATTATGAAGCCTTCTGAACTAAGTGAAAATACAGCCAAGATCTTGGCTAAGCTGCTCCCCCAGTATTTGGACCAGGTAAGAATGCCTTCACCATCTGCAAAACACCTGTTGACTGTGGGAAGCGCCCATTTGACCTCTCTTCCAGCGCCTGTCATTGGTGGCGGGGGTCAGTTTGCGGTGTCCTAAGCCTTCAGCAGCTGGCTTGACAAAAGAGGTAGCTCTGAAAGAACTTAGGAGGGCTCAGCTGCTGTGCTCGTGCCATTCATGGAGCCAGTGGCTGCATGGCCCCTGCTATCACAGGCCCTCTTCTGCCCTTCGGCATTGGATTAACTTTGTTTTTAGGTTAATCCTAACGTGATTTTAGGTGTATTCTTTTGGTGAATTACTTAATGAGGGACTAGCTCGGTGCTGGGTTCTGGTCATCTCTTGTCTTCATGGAATATGACTGTATAAGGACACTTCGCTTTAAAAGGGCCTGTTTGTGGCATGAAGCTGCAGGGAGAAAATGGCCGCCCAAACCAGTTGTCCCTCGGGTTAAAGTGCTGGCCTGTAAGGGTGTCGGCGTTGAGTAAAGAAGACGCGCTCCAACCACAGGGCCCTGTCTCTGTTCCTCCTGCCACCACCACGGAGCTGGGACGGTTTAGTTCAGCCTGGAATTGCTGCAGGAAGGAGTCCTCACTTCACTGTCATTGGAAGGCAGCTTTAAAATATCGCACTTGTAGTTGTACGCGTTAACTTACAGTAATCTAACTCCGGCCCCTGGAATAATACCGTCCTTTGTTGTCTAAACCACAGAACAGGTTGTTCTGATGGCTGTGGCCGTCTGGCTCAGAAGGACGATGAAAACAGAGGTATCGTGGTTTGAGTAGGGTTAGAAACCAGGCGTAAATTCTTCACCATCTGAGCGTCCCGATGGGCATGGTGATGCCCCCTGCCTCCCCGAGCTGTGGGGCATCAGTCACGCACGCTCTGTAGATTGAGCCACACGCAGGTTAAAACCTGAAACGGTGGGGCTGTTAAACTCAGAAGTGAATGAGGACTAATTAGCCCTAATTAGTGGAAACATGAGGCCCACAAACCAACTTTTACTTCATGCCAGCGCCTCAGAATGTTCTAGCACATCTCCCTGTTTTCCTCGTTGTCTGTCCTCTGTTGCTGCTCTTCGTGTCGTTTTTCAAAAGGTTCCTTCCGGTAATGCTCAGCCCAAAGCCGTAGGAGCTCCCAGTAACAGACAAGGTACCTGCCCAAGACACTAGCTAGTAAGTCACAGAGCGAAGAGTTAGTCAGGTCTGACTTCAAATCCATGTTCCTGCCAGCAGGCAGGTACTTGGTTCCTGCCGTGGGCTAAGCCCTGCGCTGTGTTGAGAGAGAGAATGTCCAGGTTCAGACGTGAGGTGGGGGCCTGTCTGCGGTCACTCATAGCAGCCATGTCTTTCTCCCCTAAATTCTCAGCTTGCACAGTCCCCTGGTCCAGTGCACCTATTTGCTCTCTTCTCTTTTGTGTTTCATTGCTGAGCTCATGTAGAAAACCCTGCACACTCCACTCTCCAGGCGTCCCTGTGGGATGATGGCTCTCAGATGCCACCGGCCTCTGCCCACCCTTGTCCTCCATCTGCTCCCTCTGCTATCCTCACAGGGCTGGTTTCCATCTTTTCTCGGTTTTACTGAATATTACATGTCCGTGTTGAAGAAACTGCTCTTTAGACAATTGATTAATTTGGCAGTGCAAATGTTTATCTTTTTTTTTTTTTAAGATTTTAAAAAAATTGAATTTGGAGAGAGAGAGAGAGAAACGTCGATCGGCTGCTGCCTTCATGCCCCCCAGCCCTGTGGGGTGAGGTGGGGGGGGGGTGGTTCGAGGCCTGACTGGGAATTGAACTGGCAACTTTGAGGTGGGTAGGACAATGCACAACTGGCTGAGATACACCAGCCATGGCTGTCTTTCCTTCTTTGAGGACCTGTACGCTGTGGTTAATGGCGGCGTTGAGGAAACCACCGAGCTCCTGAAGCAGCGGTTTGACCACATTCTCTACACCGGGAGCACTGGGGTGGGGAAAATTGTCATGGCAGCTGCTGCCAAGCATCTGACCCCGGTGACCCTGGAACTGGGCGGGAAGAGTCCGTGCTACATCGACAGAGACTGTGACCTGGACGTCGCCTGCAGGTGAGGCAGGCCCTGACCCTGGGGCTTTCCCAGCACAGTGGGGACTTCGGGTTGATGTATCCTCTTTGCACTGGAGCCCTATGCCTCTGGACCCCCGAGAGACAGGAAACTTTGGCGGCTGAAGTCCTCACGGGTAACTGAACCCCTGCACAAACTGTCTCCTCTGCTCTGCCAGCAGCAATGAGCAGTAGGCCCTCACTCCCGGGGTCATGGGAGAGGGTCTTCCGTGCTTGAGATTACAGATCGACAAGAAATTTTACTTTTCTGCTGGTAGGTGATCCAAAGTATTGTGTATGCCTAATAAGATCTTTACATTCCCAATAGAAAGGGTATTCCGTCCATTTCTTAACTGAGCGCCTTTGTTGATAAAACCAGTATTACTTATCTTTTAACTTAGATTAGCATCTTGCTCTGGGAACCAGAAGACAAAAGGTGTCAGGTTCTCTCTGCTAAATCAGGTTTCGCTAGCAGGAAGGACCCAAACCAGAGGGCTGTGTGCTGGGGGTGGGGGCGGGGGGTGGCTTCTCTCTACTTCGGAGACACGGAGCAAGGAGACGGTATAAAGCGGGAGCTGGGGTCCAGGTTGTCTTCGTAAGTAGAAGTCTGCCTGCCAGAAGATGGGACTCTCAGCTGGTGAGAGTCCCAGACTTTGACCCATCCCTGGGCACAGCTCTCCAAGGGGAGCGGCATCCTACCAGCAGGACTAAAGTTGCAGTCAGGAGGCGGAGCCTGTGTGGAACTCCTGCCATCCCTCATGTCCCTTTGGGGGGAGTGGGGGAGGCAGAGGGTGCTGAGAAGCTATTCTCTCTTTCCTGCAGCGGGCAGAGCTCTCTGCGGGCAAAGGGCTGTTTCCCGTGAGTTGGCTTGAGAATTTGCCCGCTCCTTAGAGTCCTTCACATCAGCTGGAAAATGCACTCCAAGTTCCAGCCAGCTGATTTAGAGACGAGTTCTTAAAATATTTTTATAAAGATTGCTAAGTGCCATGGCTGGTGGGCTCAGTGGTTAGAGCATCAGCCTACAAGGGTCACAGGTTTGATTCCCAGTCAAGGGCAGGTACTGGGTTGCAGGTTCGATCTCTGGCTCTGGTTGGGGTGCATGCATGGAGGCAACCAATCGATGTGTCCCTCACATCGATGTTTTTCTTTCTTTTTCTCTCCCTCTCCTCTTCTCTTCTCCCACTCTCCTTCTTTTCCATCTTCTCTAAAAATCAATAGGAAAATATCCTCTGGTGAGGATTAACAACAACAACAAAAGATTACCAAGTAAATGTTTGAACACATATGAGCTGAAAACATTCAAACAACACAAAAGTGTGTGACAGAATAAGAGTAGATTAATCCTGTGGCTCTCTGGCTCTTCCCCTGCAGACGCATAGCCTGGGGCAAGTACATGAACTGCGGCCAAACCTGCATTGCTCCCGATTACATTCTCTGCGAACCATCTCTCCAGAGTCAAATCGTGCAGAAGATTAAGGAAACTGTGAAGGTTAGTGGTGAACGTGTCTGATGCCATTGGTTTCATGAAGATGAGTCAGATCAGCTGTTTGCAGGCAGCATCCTTACACCCATCCTTCCCCTGGAAATCCCCATAGTCTGTGTGACTGCATTAACCCCCATGGCTAATTGTAAATGCTTCGCACCCTTTCCATGGAGTGTCTGCTGGGACTAAGGTCAGGCTGGTGTGAAGTACACTTGTCTAGTGGACTTGCTGATGGATAAACGGGTTAGTTGTGGTACATGCTTTAGAACAGCAATTTCAGCCTTTTTCATCTCATGGCACACAAACAACTGAAATTCTGCAGCACACCAAAAAATTGTTTCCTAATTTGACAAAAAAAAAAAAAGATACAGTTTTGATCCCTTCATACTAGACTGGACGGCTGTTGTGTTTGATGTTGTCATTTTTAATCGGAAAAGCTAAAGGGAAAGAGGCCAGTGCTCCTGACTAAGTAGTCAGTATTGCACGTTTTAAAGAGGCTTGCTGCACACCGGGTAATGACTGTGTGTGGTTTTGAGAGAATGTTGCCCGTCCTTTGAATGTAATCAGGTGGCATAGTGGTCATGCCAATTAAGGCTGTCGGTGCTTGTGTATGTAGAGTGTTTGGAGGAGTGAGTTAATCAACCACCCATTTATAGTCTGTTCTTGACGTGGGTATTGGTCTTCCCGGTGTGTAAAGTAAAGGTCTCTAGGGAGGAAATCAGGAAGGCTGTAAGGGAGTGTCCGCGTGCCCTGAAGAAGCATGAGGTTTGGATTGAAGAAAGTAAGGGATGAACCGGTGTGACGAGTTCCCCGGTGGGAGGAATTACTGGAACAATTGTTCATTTGACAGGCACTAACTGAGCACTGAACAGAAGGATCCAGAACACCAGAGAGCAAGTGCCGTTTGTGACCAGAGCACAGAAACCACACCAGGAATTTAGGGAGGGGCACTGCTCCGGGTCTGTCCAAGGGTCTTAGACAGAGTGATGGGAGGGAAGATGGAGCCAGACCAGGAGAAAATGAAAGGAGAATTGGCCAGACTAGGGGGGTGTGAGGTGGCAGAGAGGGGATTAAAAACCCCTGTGTGGCGAGAACTGGGAATCGGAGGAGCCGTGCTTTGTGGAGAACGGTGACGGACCTGGCTCCAAAGGAATAAGGCCCTGTGGCCTTTGAGGCATTTATTCTCTGAGCACAGAGGTTCTCAACCGAGGTCACCAGGGAGCCGTGTAAGAACAGTTTCCGGTCCTCACCCTCCACTGTGGTTCCGCTGGCCGGGGTCTCCAGGTGCCACCAGCATGGCAAATCGTAGTTGGTGGCACTGGGTGGGAGGGTGGGGGGGGCGCCAGGAACATGCATGTCCACAAGCTGCTGGGATGATGCTTGTTTGCTTGGGGGTGGGGCGGGGGTTTGTCTGGCTTGAGAGGATGTTTCTTAAAGCTGAGGCAGGGAAACAGGGCGTAGGAGAGACGGCGCGGCAGGAGCACCTGGGCCGGGGAGTCAGGGAGAAGGGGCTTTGGAGACAGGTTCAGGGGTCGGCCGGGGACAGGCTGCCGCTGCCCTTTGCTCCCCTGGTTGCAAGTCTCCTGGCTCCCTTGGAGTTTGGGCGGGGCCCGCCTGAGAGGGAAGGCAGGCGTGTCTGCTCCTGCTTGGAGGTTCTTCAGTCGCCAAGCCAACGCTCTATCCATTGAGCCAAACCGGTCTGGGCTCGCTCCTGCTTGGAGGTTCTTACCCAGACCTGAGCTGTGCGGAGGCGGGCGGGCAGTGTGCATTTTGATTGGAGAGGAACGTGAGAGCTTTCATAAGGCTTTGAAGTGATGCAACAACTCAGTAATTTCCTGTCTGTTTTACATAATAATATTGATTTATGGCCTTTGAGGGTTTAATAGACCAGGCTGTATTTGGGTCTTCTGAGTGGCTGCCCTGTTGTCTGTGACGGGTGGAAATACCCATCTAGAGAAGATGGAAAACCATGGAAAAGCGCAGAGCTCAGTGACCTGCGTGAAAAGGGCGAGGTGGCAAACACTCTAGGCTTTGCAGTCTCCGGGTCTCTGCTGCAGCCACCCAGCTCTGTGCAGGGAGCAGCCACAGCCACAGGGAAGCAGGGTCCTCAGATGGAACAAGGCCTTTTACCTGCCCTCGCTGCCCCTCTGGCCCGGAGACTGGAGAACGACACGCGTGTGCGGCTGCTTGAACTGCTGTCCTTGGCAAGCCAAGCAGCCTGGCTGTACCACCACTGCGGGTCTCCGTGACCCGCAAGCCGTTATAAGTTGGAAATATAAGTGGAAATGGATCTGGCACCTAACCTGCTGGACATCCTCGCTCAGTGCCGCGAAGCTCACAGTGCTCGGCCACTCACATTGCCTGCTTTTGGGCAGTCACCGCACCGCCGCTGCCCACACCTCACCGGCCCGGAGAAGAGCAAAGTCCGAAATACACTTTCCACTCGAGTTGTACCACTTTGTACCGTCACAAAGTCAAAAAATCTGAAGCTGACCCCTCGAAGTTGGGAACAGTCAGCGCTATTAAAGCACTTGGTGGGGTGGAATGTGGTGATTTTCGAGCATGAGTAGATTCTGTACTTGTGAAGAAATTGAAATGTGGGTCTTTTGTGGCAGTGAAACACTGTTGTTTTAAATAGGAATTTTATGGAGAAAATATAAAGGAATCTCCTGATTATGAAAGGATCATCAATCTTCGTCACTTTAAGAGGCTCCTGAGTTTGCTTGAAGGACAGAAGATCGCTTTTGGTGGGGAGTCTGACGAGGCTGCCCGCTACATAGGTAAGGGGAGCCCTTCCTCCTGGGAGAGGCACTGACAGTGCTTATTGACACTAAACAGATCTTTAGTGCAAAATAAACTTAAATGCGCTTCAGGTAAACTATAAAGATGATCGCACACGCACACGCATGCGCAAACACACACACACACACACACACACACACACACGTTGAATTAAACCACTTGTGTGGCACTAGCTTTTCTGTGTTTACAAATAGTTTTCTTCCTACCCACCCTGAGGCACAGAACTCTGGAATTACTTCCAGGTTACGCCTGGCAAAACGGCTCAAAGAAATAGCCTAGCCACTGTTCCTCAACTAGCCACTGGCAACGATTTCGCAGAAATTATTCTTTGATCTGTCATGCTTGACATTATTTGTTTACTTTCGGTGGCTTTTAAAATTCTTAAAATGAGTTTTGAATTTTAAGCACTTTCCCCAAAGTAACATATAACAGGAGAATGACACATTTAGTTGGCAAAAGGCTGCCCCAACCAGCTTTACTTGTCTTATCAGATAGGATGCTGAACGTTACAAAATTCACTTAACACTTACGGGGCTCAAACCATAGGAACACTATGTTCTCAGGTGAGAGGCAGCCTGTGAGCCCAGGGGCTGGCCGTACCTCAGGAAGCCCAGCTGTTGGTCTTCCTGCCCCATCCTCAGCGGCCGGGAAGGGCATTCATGATGAGCTCAGACTCGTCAGGAGCTTTCCTCAGACCTGGAGTCAGGGTCACCTTATCTGAGCTAATGGCTGTGCCAGGAGGGTGGACACCCAAACCGAGTCCGTTCTCTGCCCAGGGAGGCGTGGATGGGGGTATGAGTGCCGGCAGGACTGTCCACGTGCTGCCAGGGCCGGTTGGAGACGGGGAGTGAAGGAGGAACAGTCGCTGCTGCCGGGCGCTTCCTTCAGTTGACCGCCCAGCGTGTGACAGGTCCTGGGGCGTGCTGCCCGGGATGGCAGGCGCGGGTGAGGCTGGGTGCTCGCCACGCTCCTTCCGCGTCCACAGTACCTCCTTGCACCCCTGCCCGCAGTGGATGGAGGAGGAGGGAGTCTTGGCCACTTAAGTATGTTTTCTTAGTGTGTGACGGAGTGGAATGCCGCTCAGTGGGACTCTGCAGGAAAGCACTGGTTAAAGATGCTGATGTGACCCAGAGGGCTGTCTGTGCTCCCAGAGAGGTGCACACCTCCTGTCAGGCGTGTGCTGTGGCCGGGTGACACATGCGTAAGCTGCATCCAGGCACAGCTCCTCCTCTTGGTTTGCATGATGACCTGAGCCCCGTGCTTGCAGACACTCAGTTAGCACTGGCTCCTCCATACTCGGGCTTTTCCACGCGGTCCCTGGGGAGGGGAGGGGGGACGGAGAGGTGGCCTGGTGAAAGGTCAGTGGGGTTTGCATCTGTCTCCTATAGCTTTTTCATCTGCTTGCTTTGTTTTCAGCCCCAACAGTACTTACTGACGTTGACCCTGAAACCAAGGTGATGCAAGAAGAAATTTTTGGACCAATTCTTCCAATAGTGCCTGTGAAGAATGCAGACGAAGCCATAGAATTCATCAATGACCGCGAGAAGCCATTGGCTCTCTACGTGTTTTCTCGTAACAACAAGGTAAACGTCACAGAGCAGCACACCCTCACAGCCACCACTGTCAGCGTGTCCCCCTGGCAGCAGAGCCGGTGGCTTATTGTGTGACACCGGGACCCCCCACCTCTTCTCAGGAGGCTGGGCTGTGAGCGGGCTTACCCCTTGGGGATAAGTCTCCAGGGGTGATGTCCGACACCTCCCCTGTAATTGGGAGCCTCATGGACCAGCATTAGAAGCTTTTCTTTTCTGACATTAATCCACTGGCGTTTCGGTGAGAGCCCCTCTTAATATGCAGCGTGCCACCCTGGGCTGCGATGCCTGCAGTTCTCTGTGCTGAGCTGGAGAGATCTTAGGACAGCCATTTCTTCAGAAACTGGATACTAAGTCTTACATATTTGTTGCATTCCATAAAAGCTAAATGGCACCTAGAAGTCATATTCTGTACCTGAAAGCAGAGGTAGAGTACTGACAGTTTCATACTGAGCTCTCCCTTCCTTTTAAAAGGCTTTGCTACCATGTGGGGAGTCCAGCTCTGAGAGGTGATCGGACCGCCTCCTGGGAGGGGCCTGTGAGTTCAGTAGGGATGGCTCTGGCTGTCTGCCCCGTGCAGGCGCCTCTCCTCGGTCGGGCTCCTGGTTAGAAAAGTAGGGGCTCCCCAAGTTCTACTGGAGGTGAAGCAAGGCGCCTTCATGCCCACGGGCTGCCTGAAGCGCTGACCAGCCTCGCTCTGTCCCTCAGCTCGTCCGGCGGATGATTGACAGCACGTCCAGCGGGGGCGTCACGGCCAACGACGTGATCATGCACTTCACGCTCAGCTCGCTGCCCTTCGGGGGTGTGGGTGAGTGTCCCCACCGCCGCTCCCGCTCCCCCTCTCCGCAGGGGGTCCTCTCAGTGCCTCCCGCTGCCCCGCACGCCCTGTGCTGGGGTTCATCTCTGTCCTGCCACCCCTACCTTTCACCCTGAGCAGCAGCTGCCCCAGGCTCTGATCACTTCGTTCCTTTCGCTGCCTACGATGATTGTCCTCCTCCCAGATTGAGGGGTTTTGGGCGCAGGCACTCAGGTCCCCCGTCGTGGGTGGGAGGTAGTGAGTGGCAGGGGAGACTGCCAGGAGTGCAGTGCTAGGCTGCTCGCCCTCAGCTGTCCCGCGGGCACTCACCTCAGTGGCCCTTTGGGCTGGGACCCACGTGCCTCTCTGGGAGGACTGACGCAACTCTTTATTTTTCCTTTGGGATCTGGGTGGTGGCTTCCCTGTTACCTCTCAGAGTTATATGAACTGACACGTGTGCAAACACTCTCCCAGCAAAAAGCACACAACAAAGCCGCGTCTACCAGCGCCTGCTTCTCTGCCTCTGCCGTGGCAGCAGCTGGCCCGCATTGCCCGGTCACACCACCTGGTTAAGGCGAGCCTGTCCCAAGAGGCCCGCTGCCTCCCACCGTGCCAGGCCCTCGCAGGACGTGACACACGCCGTGAGGGGCGGGCCGGCTGCAGGAGCCAAACTGGCTGGTGGTGGTTTGGGCGAGGACGGCGGGGGAGACCTGGTGGGAAGGGAGGAACATGATTTGCTGATGGGCTGGGTGTGATTGGGTGTGGAGAGAGTGGTGAAGGAGGGAAGGATGGTTAGTCAGTCATGTGGTCTCGCTGCCCACATCCTTCAAGGATTCGAGCGGACTCCGCTGTGTCTGGTTGCTCAGTGCCCACGGGATCCCGGCTCCCACTGGCAGGGCAGCCCAAGACGAGGCTCAGGGCCGCTGAATGCTGATCCAGGGATGGGTTCAGGCCTTGGCACTACGACCCTCTTCTTTACAGAAAACAAACTTTCCCCCAAATTTGAGAGACATTCAGACTTAGCCAGAAAACCTGAGAAGATGGAAGAGCCCCAAGAACACTCCGATTACCCGTAGCCCACTGTTTGAAGACGACCTCTTCCAAGTTCTTTTCAAAATGCCCGCCTTTGGGTCCATATTGCAGATTTCCCTGCAGCTCAGCTGCCGTCCACGTGCTGGGCCACGAACTGCCTCCCGCCCCGGGTGCCGGACGTGTCTGCCCAGCACACGCAGTAGATCGAGAGGTGAACGCTGGCCAGAGCGTGGCTTTTGAGAGGCAGACTTCCCTTGCCTGTCACCGCCCAGCGGTGCCGCCGGTCATCCTGCTCTCGGGTGCTTCTGGGAGCCGGAGGAGCCAGGGGGTGCGGGGGGTGGCGTGGAGCCGCATGGCGGTCTTGTGTTTCCCCGTGGGCAGTCCTGCCCCTGCCGGCTCCCTTCCCCTGGGACGTGGGGGTGGTGAGGGAGTGTCCCTGGCCTCGGAGAGCCTGCGGGGAACATCCTGGTACAGGGAGACGCCTGGGGGGCGCCGGGAAGAGTGAGACGAGCCGGGCCGGCCGAGGTGGAGCGGGTTCGAGGCAGCGGCCTGCAGCGCTGCCCTGTGTCTGTTCCTGTGTTTCAGGTTCCAGTGGGATGGGAGCTTACCACGGAAAACACACTTTCGACACTTTTTCTCATCAACGTCCCTGCTTATTGAAAAGTTTAAAGGGAGAAAGTGCTAACAAGCTCAGATATCCCCCCAACAGCCAGTCCAAGGTGGATTGGGCAAAATTCTTCCTTCTGAAAAAGTTCAGCAAAGGCAAACTCGGTCTCCTGCTCCTCGCCATCCTGGGCGTGGTGGCCGCCGTGCTGTTCAAGGTAAGTCCTCCGCTCGTGTGGTGTCGGTCCTGCCTGGGGGCTGCCGGCCAGGGCTCGGTCCTCCATTAACTCTGGCTCAGAGGCAGGCGGTGGGCAGGCACGCCGCTGGCCAGCCTCCTTTTTCGCAGAAAGGTGTGGGCACAGGCATGCCCTTGCGGCGTGGCCTCTTGCTGCCGTTGCCTCTCGCTGCCGCTGTGCTGAGATCCGTGGCCACAGAACCCATGTCCGAGGCACAGTCGCTGACCTCTGGTCTCTGGACTTCAGCCACGAGAACCGCCGGCCGGCTCTGAGCTTCCTAACCCTCTGCCTTTGCTCCTGGTGCCTCCGTTTTGGTTTCTTTCTTGACGTGCCCTAGAGGGAGGAGGAGGCCTGGTGGCCATGGTGGTGGTGAGCGGCGTGGGTGAGGGAAGGCTGAGTGCTCCCTCCGGGGCTGCCTCCATAGAACGGCTCTGGTGACGGGCGGCAGCGCGACGGGCTGACTAAGGCAGCGGGTCCTCGAGTGTGGGCGGTGGAAGGGGAGGCGGTGGTTCCGGGGGTGTCCCTCGCCCCCGAGGCTGCACTGAAGGGGCACCACCTGTGCAGAGCAGGCTGGGGAGAGGCGGGAGCATGCAGTGGGACAGCACGTGTGCCTCTGTGTCCTGCCCCACCTGACCTCACTGGCTCCTCTCGCAGCTGCATGGCTTTGGTGGGGTCGCAGACCGGCTGCATTGAGTCCTTTGGGTTTTCTCAGAAACACCGGGCTGTGCTGAGGAGGGAGGCCCTGCTGGGCTTCCTGGCCGCCCCGGGAGCCGTGTGAGCGACGTGTCAGAACCAGCTGTCTGTGCAGTGAGGTAGGGACTCCTCCTTCTCTACGCAGCGGGCTGGGGCTGTGGAAGAGACAGTGGGCATTTGCCTTCGATTCTGACGTGGGCAGGGCCCTTCCTTAGGCCTCAGCACCTGCACCTGCAGCCCGAGGGGAGCCCCAGGCTCCCGGTCCCTCCCAGAGCCACCCTCCGGTCTCCACACCATGGTGGTGAGAGGGCGGTGGGCAGGCTGGTTGAATCAGGGTGAGACTCTATAAAGATTCGGTTTTCTTTTCCTTTTAGCTGCTTCTCTGCTATTCTCTCTGAGCTTTGATCCATTTTTTTTTTTAAATCACCTTTTATTGTAAATAAATGACGGAGCCTATATTGGTCATTTACTTGAGGAATCTTTATTATAATTATGTGTGGATGTGATTGTATTCATTTTGCTAGAATTAGGATGGACTTAAAAGACTTTTAAAGAATCCTCTCCCAAGGATATGTTTTTACATGATTTTAAAGGGAGAGAGAGAGAAAGAAACATCATTCGTTTGCCTCACACTTGCACCAACGGCCATCGAACCCACAACATTTGGAATCAGAACGATGCTCCAGGCACCTGCGCCATGCGGCCGGGTGGTCAGAAACACTGGTCAGTGCGTGTGAGTGCTGCCTCCACAGAGCCTTTCAGCCTCGGGCGGCACACGCACCCTGGACACAGCCCCGGGGAGGTGCGGTGCCGGCTGCAGGGAGCGTGCCAGGGCTGCAGAAGGCTGACGTGATACGTGTCACCGGCCTTTGAAATCCAACGTGACAGTGAACTCTAAGGTGTGGGCAGCGCTTCAGCCGCGGCAGTATGGGTTGGAGTTAGTAGGGCTTGGAATTTCGTAGTGTTTTTAATTAAATTTTAAAGGGCGAGAGAAGCATCGACTTGTTTTTCCACCTCCTATGTGTTCATTGGTTGCTTGCTTGTATGTGCCTGGCCGGGAGCACACCCTCGGCCTCATCAGGCTGGCGCCAAGCTCCCGCCCCGGTGAGGTCAGTGGCGTTGTAGCTGCTGAGCGGTTTTCATATTTCACGCTCTCCATGTGAGGACAGTGAACAAGCATTTCCACGCCCGTCTCTGCCAGCGCGGTGCCACCAGCGCAGGACAGGATGCCGCCGCACCACGTGGTTACAGGTGTGGGGAGAGCGTGATCTCACCCGCACTGAGGCTCCTGAGGGGCACGCGGCCTTTCCTGTGCGCATTCGGAGTTCGCATACACAGCACACGTTCCAGGCTGGTTGGTGACGGGTCTCTCTCCTCTCTCCAGGTGCTAGACTACTGAACAGTGGTCCCGCTCCGCCTCCTCGCCGCCCAGGAACTACTCCTCTGTGCAGTAGTTAATGAAGCCATAGGTTTAGCATCCTGCCAAAACGGAAGAGAACATGCACACTAATCAACCCTGATGTCATTGCCAAGCGCCATGAATGCAACTTGCATTTCAGCCAAATCCCAGCATTCCCCACCGAGGACGTCAGAGCCTCCTCCGGACCGTGCTGCCGGGCTGGGGCCAGGGGAGGAGTGCCCGGAGCTGCCCCTGCACCCCTGGGAGCTCAGAGGCGTCTCGGAGCCACTCAGGGCCCGCCTCCCCGGGTCATGGGACAGGGGACCCGCCCCGTCCCTGCTGTTGCTCCACCAAGGAGATGAGGATAGATTTCCCCAGGCTCTAGAACCGGGAGAGGAGTCCCTGTCCCTCATTCGCCCTTGGGGCTTGCGGACCCGACCTCCACCAGGTGGCCCACTGGCAGACGTGCTGCCTGTCCAGGTGCTCCTCCGTTCTCGTCCACCACCGTCCCGCCTGTGTTTGCTCTGTGGCCCCTCTGGTCCCTGCCCAAGGGGCTTATTGGGGCGGCAGCCCCGGGGCACCTTGTCAGTCCTGGAAGACTCGAGTGTCACCGTCACTCACAGGGTGTAGGCGTTGTTCTAGGATCTACATCTTACAAAACCTAACTGGCATTTTGAATGAAGTAGAAATGCTGTACTTACAACAATTCTTATCCTCCTTCAGGGCCCTCAAATTGGGAGTTAGTGGTCTTCTAAGGACAGATCTTTAAGTTTTTTAGTTCTGTAGCACAATGCAAGTAAATTTCACTTTTTTACACTTCAGAGAGGCCCCTTTGGGGAACCCATTTCCGTCCGTCTTTAAGAGGCCGTGGCTGCTCAGGACCTCGGGGTGGGAAGGTCATTTGGGAAAATCTGCAGGAAGACTCCACGCCAAGCCGAGATGATGGAGGACTGGAGGACCGAGCAGCTCTCCTGAGGGGCAGGGCCCCGCGGGGCTCAGCTGGGGACCAGCCAGGAACCAGCAGCCAGAGCCGCACCTTCCCCCTTGGAGACAGGCTCCGCCCACGGTGAGAGAATGTGGTTTACTGGTGGAATGTGTAATCAGCGTTGCTGAATGAGTTTGCTCCTGAAGACCGTCTGAAGTATGTTTTTATCACAGAATGAGGCGTCAAGAATTAATCACTACCCTAGTTTAGGAAAAGGTTGCTTAACTGTAACAGAATAATCAATCATAACTTCAGTATGGCATTTTCATTTAGTAAATTGTAACTATAATTTCTAATTAAACTAAATTATTGGCTTGTCTGCTTCAAAATAAACCATTATATTTGATGAAAGTGGTGATTTCCATAACATTCTTAGCGTGGGACCTCAGACACGATCTTTGGGAGAGAATTCTTTGATCCAACTGTAAATACACTTTTTGTCTTTACCAAAGGTGTGTCTCAACTTCTTTAAGACATGCGTCCTCGTTTTAAATTCCAGCTAAGGAGATTTTCCCAGGCTCTGTTTTCTGCCCTTTGTGACTTTGGTTTTTGTTCTTTAAAATACCTATGTAGTAAATAGTTTCTTCCACCTACATCCTCTGGGCTGTTGTAATTTGTAATAAGAAATAGTTATGGTCTTTGTCCCTGTTCCTGCCACAGAATTCCTAAGTGATGAATGTGACTAAGGTGTCTTGTTAATGTTAATGATGAGGATTTTAGGACAGGACCTGAGGAGGAGGTCTGGGAGACGGTTGCTAAGGAAACCAGCTGTGTGATTAGAGGGTGGAACTTCCCCCCTAACCTCAGAGGGGGAGGGTGCTGGAGTCGCCGGTGCCAATGGTTCGATCAGAGCCTCTGATGAAGCCTTCATAAAGCCGCAAGGCAGGAGCGGGGAGCAGGCAGGGAGCACAGGGAGACAGTGCAGGGGAGCCCTCCCCCTTCCCTGCTCCGTGACCTCCCATCTGGCTGCCCTTGGGCCTGAGGAGGGGCCACTGGAACCTCCCATCCGTGTCTGATTGGTCAGCAGCTTAGGCGACACCTGGACGGTGTGCAGAGCCTGAGCTGCCAGTGAGGGCGGGGGGAGACGGGGACAGCATATATGGGACCCGGGCCCTCACCTGTGGGAGCTATTGCTATGTCTGGTGGGTGTGCAGAACTAAGTTGTGGGACATCAGCTGGTGCCAGAAATGCCCAGTGGCCTGGGCAAGGAAACAGAACTGGTGGCACTCTTACCCTCCCATCCCCATTTGCTGCTCTAAAGAATGTTTTGTGAGCACATTCGTAGGACACTAATCCCAAGCTCTCACACACAAAAGGGGCACCACCGGCCTGCCCCGGGGGCTGCTGGGAGACCCGTGCATTCAGGTGCCCACGGCGGAAGGGCCTTCAGGTGCCCGGGTGTTTCCAGCGCTCCTTCGACCACGGACCCTTCCCTCCTCGCTGGGAGTCACGGACGCGGTGGAGAGCCAGTGGCACTGCCTCGCCACGCTGTCCCTGTGCGTGCCGTGGTGCTAGAGGCACCTGTGGCAGACGAGGGTGCGGCCTGCCTGCCGGCTGGAGGCTGCTGTCCACTCGCTGCGAACAGGAGCTGAGTTCATAGCACGCTGGCCTTCAAGTCAGGGAGCTGGACTCCATCCTGACTCTGTCGCCCTTGCCCGCTGCGTCCGGTTGGCTGTGGGCGGTGAGAGCCGCTGGTGCTGAGGGACCCGCCACGGAGCCGGGCTGGGCGGTGCGTGCGGCTGAAGCCGGGCCCACAGGTGTCCGCCCAGCTCTGCACCGGCCACACTGCGCCTCCTGTCACCTGCGGAGGGGAGGCTGCTGCAGGCCTCACTGCGCCTCCTGTCACCTGCGAAGGGGAGGCTGCTGCAGGCCTCACTGCGCCTCCTGTCACCTGCGGCGGGGAGGCTGCTGCAGGCCTCACTGCGCCTCCTGTCACCTGCGGAGGGGAGGCTGCTGCAGGCCTCTGAAGGGAATGCCAGTGGAGGGGGGGTGCGGGCGGGCGATGGGCAGCCGCGCTGGCCGCCGGGGGGTGGAGAGGGCCGGGGGCCGGGGGCCGGCAGCGGGGGGGTCAGGCCCACGGCCCCTTGTCCAGCGCTGGGCGGAGGCCGCGGACAGAGGGGCAGAAGCCGCTGGGAAAGGCTTCCTTTTAATGTGGCGGTTGTTCTGACTGGAAAGTCCCGTTGGAAGCGTCTGCAGTCCCGGAGCCTCGCCTCCAGTGGGGCGAGGAGGGAGCCGTTGGCCACAGCGGAATCGCATTCGGACCCTGGGCCATGGCGCGCCTCTGGGGAGGGCCGTGTGGCCCCGCAGGCCCCGCAGCCCCGGAGTGCCGTGGGTCGGGCTGTGCGGGGCGGCTCCGGCTCCCCCTCAGCGGCGCCCCCTAGCGCCGGGAGGCCAGGACGCTCACCGCCAGCCCGGCGGCCAGCGCGGCGGACGCCGCGGCCCCGCGGCGCACGGCCAGCTGCCGCGCCGACAGCCCGCGGGCGGGAGCGGGGCGGGCCGGGGCCGCCGGCTGGAGGTCCGCCCGGAGGTCCGCCCGGAGGTCCGCCCGGACCCCGAGGTCCGCCCGGAGGTCCGCCCCGAGGTCCGCCCGGAGGTCCGCCCGGAGGTCCGCCCGGAGGTCCGCCCCGAGGTCCGCCCCGAGGTCCGCCCCGAGGTCCGCCCGGAGGTCCGCCCCGAGGTCCGCCCGGAGGTCCGCCCCGAGGTCCGCCCGGAGGTCCGCCCCGAGGTCCGCCCGGAGGTCCGCCCCGAGGTCCGCCCGGAGGTCCGCCCGGAGGTCCGCCCCGAGGTCCGCCCGGAGGTCCGCCCGGAGGTCCGCCCGGAGGTCCGCCCGGAGGTCCGCGGGGCGCCCGGGGCCCGAGAACTTCGTCAGGGAGACGCCGGGGCAGGCGCCCGTGGCCACTGCGGAGGAAGGGGCGCTCAGCCATCCCGGCCGGGAGGGTATAGGGTCCCCCCTGCTGCGGCCCCTCCCGGGCGCTGGCTGCCCCGCACCCCCGGCGGCAGCGGGGCGGGAGGAGCGGGAGCGCCGGGTGCGCACAGACGGTGCCACGCGCTTCCTGCGGGAGCTGGTCAGCGGCTTCAGTGCGGCCCGGTGCCCGCGGGGTGGGGCGGGGCGGGGCCTCGCCCACCACACACGGGGTGCTGGTGCCCGGGGGGGGGGGGTGCGGGAGGAGCAGGCAGACCCCCCTCAGGACAGGACAGCAGGCCGGGAGCCGCCGGCCTCAGCTCCTGCCTTTGCGGAGGCGGGACCCGGAGAGGCTGAGCCCCCCGCGGTTTGAGGGTGTGTGTGTGTGTGTGTGTAAGGAGGTGTGTGTGTGAGAGTGTGTGTGTGTATGTGTGTGTGTGTGTAAGGAGGTGTGTGTGTGAGGGTGTGTGTGTGTGTGTAAGGAGGTGTGTGTCTGAGGGTGTGTGTGAGGGTGTGTGTGTGTGTGTGTAAGGAGGTGTGTGTGTGAGAGTATGTGTGTGTGTGTGGTTTGAGGGTGTGTGTGTGTGTGTGTGTGTGTGTAAGGAGGTGTGTGTGTGAGGGTGTGTGTGTGTGTGTGTGTGAGGGTGTGTGTGTAAGGAGGTGTGTGTGTGAGGGTGTGAGAGTGTGTGTGTAAGGAGAGCTGTGTGTGTGGGCGCAGCCCTCAGAACGGGGGGAGTGGGGGGGAGGGGCGGCGTGCGGGGGAGGCCGTGGGAGGGAGGCCGTGGAAGGGAGGCCGAGGGGGAGAAGAGGCCGTGGGGGGGGAGGCTGTGGCGGGGAGGAGGCCGAGGGGAGGGGAGGCCGAGGGGGAGAGGAGGCTGTGGGGGGGGAGGCCGTGGGGGAGGAGGCCGTGGGGGGGAGGAGGCTGAGGAGGAGAGGAGGCCGTGGGGGGGGAGGGACCATGGGGTGGGGAGGCTGTGGGGAGGAGGCCGTGGGGGGGAGGAGGCTGAGGAGGAGAGGAGGCCGTGGGGGGGGAGGCCGTGGGGGGGGAAGGGACCATGGGGTGGGGAGGCTGTGGGGGGGAGGCTGTGGGGGAGGAGGCCGTGGGGGGATGAGGCTGTGGGGGGGAGGGGGCCATGGGGGGAGGGACCTGTGGGGGTCGTGGTGGGAGGAGGCTGTGGGGGGGGGGAGACTTGGGGGAGGAGGCTGTGGGAGGAGGGGCCGGGGGGGGAGAGACCGTGGGGGGGGAGGCCGTGGGGGGATGAGGCTGTTCTGGGGGGGGGGGCCTGGTGGGAGGGACCGTGGGGGGGTCGTGGTGGGAGGAGGCTGTGGGGGGGGGGAGACGGGGGGGAGGAGGCTGTGGAGGGGGATACTGTGGGGAGGCTGTGGGGGGGGAGGCTGGGGGGGCCGAGGGGGAGAGGAGGCCGTGGGAGAGAGGAGGCTGAGGGGGAGAGGAGGCCGTGGGGGGAAGGCCATGAGGAGGGAGGGGGCCGTGGGGGGAGAGACCGTGGGGGGGAGTCTGTGGGGGGGATGTTGTGGGGGGGAGGCTGGGGGGGGAGACTGGAGGGAGGCTGGGGGGGGCTGGGGGGAGTCTGTGTCGGGCCCCTCCGGGGGGATCTGTGCCCCGGCCTCCCCTGGCATCTCTGTGGGGCCCAGCCAGGGCGAGCCCGGCTCCCTGTGGACCCAGAGCCAAGCCAGGCACGTGGGGGGGGGGGGGGGGTAGGCACGCAGGGGCTGTGCCGTGGCTGCCTCTAGGGGACCCAGTGGGGAAGGAGCACAGCAGGCTGGAATGGGGGTGGGGTGCCGTCCGAGTGAGTCTGGCAGGGCCTGGACCTGAGGGGCACGGGGAGCCCTGAGGTGGGGGGCCCCTTGGGACAGAGTGACAGTCCGCTCCCTGCGGAGAGGTCCACCATGCTCAGCAGGCCTGCCGGGGGGTGGGGAGGGTGTGTGTGTGTGTGAGCAGGCCTGGGGGTGGGGTGAGCAGGCCTGCCGGGGGGGGGGGGGGGGGGGGGGGGGGGGGGGGGGGGGGGGAGCGGGCCTGGGGGGGGTGAGCAGGCCTGCGGGGGGGGGGGGTGAGCAGGCCTGTGGGGGGGGGTGAGCAGGCCTGTGGGGGGGGGCAGTGAGCAGGCTTGTGGGGGGGGGGGTGAGCAGGCCTGGGGGGGGGGGTGAGCAGGCCTGTGGGGGGGAGGGGTGAGCAGGCCTGTGGGGGGTTAGGGGGGGAGCAGGCCTGGGGGGGGAGGGGTGAGCAGGCCTGTGGGCGGGGGGAGGGGTGAGCGGGCCTGGGCCAGCCCCGAGCCCTCAGCAGACGGGTACCTCTGCTTTGGGGTAAAGGGTTTTGAAGGGCAAATTCACAACCAAACTCGTCCTGCTGGGCCTCCAGCCTCCCGGGAGCCTGCCCAGCCTCGGCGTCTTCTGCAGGCCGTCCCGGGAGGCTTGGCTTTCCAGTTGAACCGAAGCACATGGCTGGTGTGGAAAGAGCACTGGGCCAGGCCGGGAAACCCAGGGGCCCGCGGTGCGGGATCGGCCCCGGACAGCCGTCTGTCCTGGGCCTGGCCTTCCGTCTGTCCGGGGGGCAGGGCGTGCTGGCAGTCTCCGGGGCCAGGGCAGCAGCCTGGTTCTCAGGCAGCGCGGACTCCGTGCTGAGAGCTCAGTGGAGCCCACACCGGCCAGGCCCATGCAACCTCGGCACCGTCCGCTCCGCCTCCCACTCGCTCGGCGACTTCCCTGCACTGGGTACCCCCTTGGTGCCAGGGCATGCTGGCATTCACCGCGGAAGGCCCAGGCCTGCCCCCGGGAGCTCAGGCTGAGGGGAGACAGTGCCCCCGGCCTGGCCTGTCAGGAAGGGGCTCCTGAGCTGGGTGAGCGGCCCACGGGGCCCCGCCCCCACCCCCACCCCGCCCTTCCACATACCCATGAGGAAGCTGCCGATCTCGTAGGCCCACCACTCGATGCAGATCATGAGCATGCTGGGCAGGGCCAGGGAGAAGAAGGGGCCCCAGTCCTGCAGGCACTGCACGGACCAGCCTAGGAGCAGAGGCCTGAGCTGAGCAGCAGCCGCTGCGCCCCCTGCCAGGCCCGAGAGGCATTGCACCCAGGGCGTGCCGCTGGCCCAGTGCTGGGGGGCGTGGGGACGGGCGAGGGGACGGGCATCCTCTGCCTGCCAGGGCCACAGAGCAGCTGAGGGCCAGGGGCAGCGGGGAGCCCGGGGGCGGGCGGGGGCCGCTCCATCCGGGACACCACAGGATCTAGGGCAAGTGCCTGCCCTTCTGGGCTCTGTCTGCTCTTTGGAGAGCCGCGTCCTGTCTTTGCCCTGCTCCCGGGAGGGTCACGGGGGCGGCACACTGAGGCCAGAGGACGAGCCCATGGCAGGCAGACGTGGGGGCGGGGCGCCTGGCCTGGAGGAGGCGGCCTGCGTGTGCCTGAAATGCCCGGAGGCGGAGCCACAGGCCGCCAGCCCTCAGGAGGCAGAAAGGCTCGAATCTGAGCCTGGGAGTGGACAGGCCTGGGTTCGAGTCCAGCCCCCACATGTACCATCTTTGGCATTTGGGGAGTCGCTTAGCCGCTCAGTTTCCCCGAGGGAAGGGAGTGGGAATAGTGGGTGTGCTGTTAGCTGGGCCAGGAGAGCCGGCCGCCGGTGACACCAGGGTTTGCCTGTTGTTACTGTCACTCCTGAGGTCCAGGGGCCAGCGGAGGGCTCCCGAGCCTGACTCCTGCGGGCTCCGCCCCGGGGCACATGGGGTGAGGGGACCCCAGGACTTGGAGGGGGGAATCCTGAGGGGAGAGCAAGGCCCTGAGGGAACCAGAAGCAGGTCAGGGTGGGGGCCTCCTCACTGGGGCTCCAGCCGGCCTCTGCTGGCCCGGGGGCGCCCACCTGCCCACGTGTCCTGGTGCAGCCTTCTCAGCACGATGTGGAGCAGCAGGAAGACGGTCTGCGCGAACTGGGAGAGGGTGCTGGCGAAGGCAGAGCCCCTGCAGGGAGGCGGGCTGGGCTGAGGCCGCAGGCAGGGCTCCCTCAGGCCCCGGGACCCCTCTCGCCCTGTCTCTTTGGGGGGGCGTCCCCACCAAATTCCACATGACCTCCCCCTTCTGGGCGGTGAGAGCGGCCTCCACAGCCTTTGTTGTGGGTGAAGCAAGGATGACACTGGCCTGCCCCAGGGGAGGGGGGCCTGGGTGCGCATGTGCCCGACAGGCCCCCGAAGCCCCTCGGCCTCACCTGACCCCCAGGCTCAGCACTGACACCAGCACGTAGTTGGCCAGGGCGTTGATGCCGTTGCCCACGAGGCCGCTGAGGACTTGGGGCCAGACGATCCCCTGAAATAAACGAAAACTGGCCTGGCCTTGCTATGGGCTGGGCGGGACCAGGGTGTGGGCACATGGGGGGTGCAGAGAGGCTGCAGACATGGGCTCCTCTCGGGCGCCCAGGCTCAGACTCGGACACGGAGAGGGGGAAAGCCCTGCCTGGGGCCGGGCAGTGCGCTAGCCACCCTCCAGGGACTGGTACCTGATTTTGCAAGTATTTTGCCAGCAGGTTGTAAAGAAAAATCACCTGCACAAAATAAAACACACCACAGGTAAACAACTACCAAAGCATGACCAGACGGACATTAACAGGGACTTCTCAGGGATCTGAGTTTGCAGCAATTACTCCACCAAAGTTCCGAGGGACCACAGGCAGGCTTCGCCTGGGCACGCGCTCCGGCCCCGCCCGCCGGGGAGAGGCAGGGAATGTGGTTCTGAGAGCGCAGGCGGCCGGCCACCCCAGGCCTCCCACCCGCTCGGGAAGGCTGCCCCGCGCCTGGTTCAGGACACACCAGATCCTGATCCACAGGTGTGAGCGCCTGGCGCCCGGCTCTGGGCACTGCAGACAGCCATGGGAGGGAGCGGGGACAGCTGAGCAAGGCGGCCGCACCAGCAGCCTCTCTGAGCAGGTTCAAGGCCCCATGAGGAGGGTCTGGGGGGTGTAGGTGTACGCAGATCCCCTGGAGGAAGCTTTCTTTCCCTGTGGAGCACACTGGTCTGGGGGGTGCGTGTGTGCGTATGTGTATGTGCGCGCGCGCGTGTGTGTGCGTGTGCGTGTGCATGTGTGTGTGTGTGTGTGTGTGTGTGTGTTGGGGCACTCTGTGCTCTCTCTGTCCTCTGACCCCTGGCCCTGGCCTTTGCCATGTGCCCATCCCTCCCTTAGCCTCTCCTGTTGAAGGCGGCGCAGTGTCAGGAGCATGGAGCCGGAGCGCACTGTCTGCAGTCAAAGACTGGCTCTGCCGCACACCTAGAGCCGTGTGGTTCTAGGCCTCACCCATCTCCGCCTGCCTCCCCATCTGCCCGGGATGTTATGTGCACCTATTACACACACACACACACATACGTAAGCAAAGTGATTACACAACTGCACTGGCATCTGTAAGCATTCCAATGCCAGGTGAGCATTATGTAAGTCTTATTGTTGCTCATTAAAGTTTGCAGCTGCACCTTGTGGGAGGGACTTGTTTACTTAACACAGGAGTTCCCCTGGGTAGCTTTGTAGGGTGCTTCCCCCTGCGCGGGCACATGGCCCTGTTGGACAAATACCCACCCTCCCGGACTGAAGAGCAAAGCCTGGTTCTGGGGAAGACGTGGAGGAGAAACGGCCCTTCCCCGTGTTCCCACGACACAAAGCAATCCGGAGCTGGTGGCTGGCCAGGTCGTGCGCTGGCCTTTCAGCGTGGGTGGCCGGTCTGCCCTGGCAGGCCTGGGCGGCCCCTTCCTTCCCAGCTTTCTCCTCCTGGTGCCATGGAGGGTAAAGGGGTTTGAGAGACAGGAAGGCAACTCAAGCTGGCAAGGCCAACCCTGCCTGCCAGGGAGTGACATGTGTCCCTGAGCTTCAGTCCCCTGAGCGTGGCCGTGGATGGCAGAGCAGTCGAGGGAATTGGCTCAGTGAACACACTGCTCATTGAGCTCTCAGTAAGTTCACGAGAGGAAAGAAGGCAATCCTATCTCAGAAAATAGTAATATGCAGATTGACCATCACTCCAACACACAACATGGCTGCCCTCATGTGGTCAAAGATGGCTGCCCCCATGTGGACACAAGATGGCCACCACAAGATGGCCAGCAGGGGAGGGCAGTTGGGAGGGACCAGGCCTGCAAGGGAGGGCAATTAGAGGTGACCAGACCTTCAGGGGAGGGAAGTTAGGGGTGACCAGGCCTGCAGGGGAGGGCAGTAAGGGACAAACAGGCTGGCTGGGGAGTAGTTGGGTGTCAATCAGGCTGGCAGGGGAGTGGTTTAGGGGGTGATCAGGCTGGCAGGCTGAAGCAGTTAGGGGCAATCAGGAAGGCAGGTAGGCGAGCAGTTGGGAGCCAGCAGTCCTGGATTGTGAAAGGGTTGTCAGACATTCCTTGAGGGGTCCCAATTGGAGAGGGTGAAGGCTCTGCTGAGGGACACTCAACCCCATGCACAAATTTTGTGCACTGGGCCTCTAGTAAAGATATGTAAATAGTGATTACACCGTGAAGTGTAATGACTGACCGCTTAACAACTGGATCACGGATCAGCAGGAGGGGGTGGGCAGTGAGCTACAAATGGGTGGCAGAGAGCTACAGGAGGGGGCAGGGCAGCAAGCTAGGAAGGGGGGCAGCAGCAGCTACTGGCGAGCTTTTGGCACATGGATTTGTGCACAGGGCTACTAGTTTATAATGACTGTAGGGAACAACCCAAATACCTAACGTATAGGATTGGTTAAAACATTGCGGCACAATGAGGTACTATGAGGCCTTTTAAATGGGTTTAATCATATAAAGGTACTAACGGCATATTTGAAAGGAAAGGAGCAGGTTATGATACAATATACCACATTGGCCTCATTTCAAACTGCATATGTGTATGTGTGTTTGAAACCACGCATGTGTGAGTAGAAATAATCCAAAAGAGAACCTAGTTCTCTCTGGATGTAGGGTTACAGGTGATTTGAAAATTTCCTTCCCCCCAGGCTTCTACAATAAATGGTTTTTTAATCAGAAAAGGCGCGTTCTGTTATTTTTACAAGTTCAATCTGCACGGACCAGAAAGGGAACTTCTCTGGGACACAGTGGGAGTCGCTGCCGGGGCTGCCTCCCAGCAGATGGGGAGGAGAGGGGGAAAGCCCGCATTCGGGAGGGGAAGCCACCGCCCGGGCCCGGCCTTACCGGGAGCGCGGGCATGAAGATCAGCACATACTCGTGGGTCAGCCTGCAAGAGAACCAAGCGCCAGCCTGGCAGCGGCCTCCCAGCGGGGCACCCTGGGGACCCCGGTTTGCGGAGCGGCTCTCCGGGGCCCTGCAGACAGCCGCCAAGACCAGTGGGGGTGCCACCACGTGCCCCAGGAGGCCCGAGGACCGGCCACAGGGCCTCCGGACAGGCATGGCCTTCGGAGTGTGCGCGGCTTTAGGGGGTAAAACGCCCTCCTGCCAAGAGCTAGCCAATGAGCGCACATCATGTACAGTGAACAAGGCGGCCCTATGGGAGCGTTTCCAAAATTAATAATAACCGGCAATCTATCAGAAATCGGTTCAGTCCTATTTCTCCTTTTTGGGACAGGCAGTAGTGCACACTGCATTTCTTTCTTTCCTTCCTTCTTTCTTTTTTTTAATCCCACCGAGGACATTTCTCCGCTGATTTTTAGAGAGGGGAAAAAGCTATGTGAGAGGAGCACATTGATTGGCTGCCTCCACACGGGCCCTTGAGCAGAATAGAACCCAGGTCCACAGGCCAGCGCTCTATCCACTGAGCCAAACCGGCTAGGGCCACACTTGTTTCCTCAAAAAGCATCTGTCATGTTCCAACTGGTGCTGGGACACAAAGGCAAATAACACACAGATCCCTCATTGGCCTCTTTCCTCCTGAATTAAAACTGGCCGCTTGTCTGCCCCCTGCTGGCCGCAGGCAGAGCAGCATGCTGTGCGGAAGAATCCCCAAACCTAGCCTGGACCTCCCCCAAGGCGCACTGTGGCTGTTTCTTTCTGACCGGGAAGCGCGGCACCTGGGAGGAGGGGGGCTTCTTTGGGGTCCCCTCACCTGAACACGGGGCCCTGCCCAAGGGGTGGGCCTCACCTGGACACGGGGCCCTGCCCGAGGGGGGGGCCTCACCTGGACACGGGGCCCTGCCCGAGGGGGGGGTCTCACCTGGACACGGCGGGGTCCTGCCGGAGCAGCAGCAGGATGTGCTGGGTGTTGAGGAAGAGCGCCCAGCAGGGGAAGCAGCAGAGCAGCAGGATGAGCGCGCCCCGCTGCAGGATGACCCCCACGTGCTTCTTGTTGGGGCTGCCGAAGCTCTGCAACACAGCCGCCCTCAGCGCGCCGGCCCGGACCCCAGGGGCCCCCCGCAGCCCTCCTGCTCGGCCAGCACAGGCAGCAGCGCCGTCCAGGGGCTCCCAGTGTCTTCAGAGCTGTTCGCCCAGCACCGCCCGGTCCCCCGCTCCCCGTCCCCGCGTCCCAGTCCTTCCCCAGCCCAGAGAAAGGCCGAGGCCGGAGGCTGGACAGCATTCGCCAAGTCACCTCCAATGGCAGCCAGGGCCCACTGGAAGCCCAGAACTCGGCCCCCCGGGCAGGGTCCTATCTGTGCGCCCTCAAAATGTGACACGCCGCAGGGAACCTCTCCACCCCTGCCTCCTTTGGGGCCCCCACCCGCTTTGGGCAGCATGGAGGGACCGTGCTGCCCACCGGGCTGCAGGAGACTCGCCTACCTGGGACATCAAGGTGTCACACGCGGAGGACACGCCAAGGCCCACGGACACGCCACACACATTGATGAACTGATGCCAAGAGGAGGAAGCAGGCCGTCAGGCGCTGCCCACGGAGGGCGCTGCCCACAGAGGGGCTGCATCCGGGGCAAGGCCACCAGCAGCAGCTGAGACCCCCTCTGGGCGGCCACCCGCAGACTGTGTGCCATCTGTGAGGGGCCGGTCCCAGCTGGGTGCAGCTGTCAGCCCTGTGCTGGGTCTTCTCCCTCCAGCCCTGCTGCACTTACGGCCACCGAGAGGGTCACGGACGCCAGCTCCACTTTGCCCAGGTGCCCGCAGAACACCGAGCTCACCACATAGATCATGAAGGACAGCATCTGGAACAGGAGCTGGACAGGCAGCCTGGGTCAGGGCGCCGGCACAGCCCGCACTCACCGGGGCCCAGGGGCCCTGAGCCCGCACAGTGGCCAGGCCGGGAGAGGAGACAGCGTGCTCGCATGGCTGTGTGGACCCGGCTGCGGTCTTATTGCCTAAACGGGCAGGAATGAGACCCCGGGCAGGAGCCCGGGACTAACACAAGCCTTTACCGCTGCTACCCATGTCATGGAACCACTGGCCAAAAGGAGGAGGAATGAAGCCCAGCAAAATCTTAGCAATGGCCCTGGCCAGTGTGCTCAGTGGTGAGAGAGTCTGCTTGCTCACCAAAGGGTTGGAGGTTCGATTCCAGTCAAGGGCATGTACCTGGTTTGTAAGTTCGATCCCCAGCCTAGTCATGGTGCGTGTGGGAGGTAAGCAATTAATGTGTCTCTGTCACATCCATCTTTCTCTCCCCTTACCCCCTCCTTCCCACTCTCTCTGAAAATCCATGGAAAAAATACCCTTGGGAGAGGATTAAAAAAAAAAAAAATGTCCAGGTGGTGGGACTGGAGATGAATTTCTTTCTTTTTTATAACTTTTTGTTTTGTCTGAAACTTTTACAAGGAACATATACCAATTAGCTTTTGTAATCAGAAAAAAAAAAGTATCTGAAGACATTTTCCCTTGTCAGTAAAAAGGGCAGTGCCTGGCTGGTGTGGCTCTGTGGCTGAGTGTTGACCCATGAACCAAGAGGTCCCAGTTCAATTCCTGGTCAGGGCACAGGCCTGGGCGGTGGGCTCCGTCCCTGGTAGCGGGCGTGCAGGAGGCAGCCTTTCAGTGATTCTCCTATTTCTCTCTCCCTCTCTCTCTCTCTCTCTCTACCTCTACCTCTCCCTTTCTCTCTGAAATCAATAAAGTACATAAACACATACATGCATGCACACATACATGCACACATACATACCTAAAAAGGGCAGCGGGCTCCCTCTTCCCCCCCGCACATGAGGGGAGGCCTGTGGCTCCTGCATCAGAGACTCTCACTGTCCCTAGGAGACCTCCCCGCCCCACCAGCCTGTGGTTTCTGAAGGACAGGCCCCTCTCTACCCCCGGCACCATCGGGACAGCTGTCTGCTGTCCCCCCGCTCTGGGCGGCAGCCCGGGCGCAGTCTGAGCGTGGCCAGCCTGGGGGGTTCTGGGGAAGGGCTGCAGCAGCCCCTGGCACCCCCAGGTCATGCTGGAGCAGCCGGCCCCGCCCCCCGGCCACACTGCCACCTCCTTACCAGGGGTCCGGACAGGACCAAGAGCCGCCACGCCTCGGCCCTGAAGCCGACGGGGACCAGCTGGCAGGGGCCAGGGCAGCAGCCCCCGCGCCGCCGGGGCCCTGCGTCCCGGAGGCTGTCCATCCGGGCCTGGCCGCCGGGCTCCCCGCACGCCTGAGCACACGCCTGAGCACCCCCGCCCGGCCTGGACCCGCGGCCAGGTCCCCGGCAGCTGGCTAATGAGTAAGGAGAGGGGGGAGGGCTGCCTTGAAGGCCAGCTGGGGACAAGCCTCGCCTCCTCGGCGGCCCTCGGGCGCTGGCCCCACAAGGGGCAGCCCAGCGCCCTGGCCGCCCGGAGTGACCAGGGCTGGCGCTGTGGGTGCCTGTGTCTGCTCTCCCCCAGGTCAGCGGCGAGACCTCAGACGGGGAGCTGGGGCAGGGCAGGGCGTGCTGGGCCTGGGGAGGGGGACCTGGGAGCCTTACAGGCTGGGGTGACCGTGCCCAGATGGCTCTCCTTTCATAGAAGGAGAAATGGAGACAGAGAGCCGGCCGCAGAGCCCAGGCCCCATCCAGGGGGACTGCTCAAGAACCCTGCCCTGAGGAGAGAGGGTCAGGCGGGAGTCTGGAGTGGGGGCTGGGGCTGGGACCCTGGGCAGAGACCCCTCACCCCCCCCTCTGCCCCCTCCCCTTTGGGCAGCAGCACTGAGAGCCCGGTGCCCGGCCTGGGCAGCCAGCCCCCTGCTCTCGCCTCTGTTCTGCTCAGTGAAGCTGTCCCTGGGCCGCCTGCAAGGTTCCTTCCGTCCCTGGTCTCCATCTCTTCCCGTCCACCAGGGAGGGTGCGCCCCCAGGACAAGCAGCAGCCCAAACCGGGAGCGCCTAACCCCCCTCGCTGGGCTCAGGCCTGGATGGCTCTGCAGTGTGGGCGGCCCCCGGAGAGGAGGAGTGAGTGAGTGAGGGGCCGGGGACGTGCAGGCAGGACACTGACCTGGGCGGGGGGAGGGAGGGTTAGGGGGGGAAGCTCCCGTCCCCGGAGCGCCCAGCTGGGAGCTGCACGGAGGAGGAACCAGGCACCAACAGGAGATGCTCGCCGCCCCTCCTGCGGCTCGGCCGGCGCCGCCCACACCACCGGCCTCCTCCGCAAAACGTCCCCAGTCTGGGCACCGGGCACCTGGCGATGTGTTCCTCCCCCTCTGCCGAGCTCCTAGAGGAATATTCTACAGCCTGGGCACTAAGCGTGCCTTTACCAGCGACCGAGGGGGACGAGAGGCGGCACTGCCCCTGGCCTTGCTGGCACACGGCACAGAAGGCGGGCAGAGAACAGCGAGGCCCTCCAGGGCCCGGCAGGCGCGCAGCTGTTTGGCTTCCTCCGCTGAAGGTGGCTGAGCCTCGGGGCCCCTGTCAGCGGGAGGGCGGAGGCTGGCAGTGGCGCCTCCTGTCGCCGGCGCTCCTGGGACTGCCGCATGGGGACGTGCGTCTCCCCAGGCCCCGCTGTGCAGCCTGGGCCTCCGAGGCCTGGCGGGAGAGCAGCCACCCGCAGCCTAAAAGCGGCCCCCTGCCCGGCCGCGGGGCAGCCTCCACAGCTTCCTCGGGGCCATCACAGGCGCTCTCCATCCTCCGCCTCCGCGCTGGGGCCCTGAGCTAGGGCAGAGGGTCTCCCGCCGCCGCCTGGCAGGGGCCGGACTCACCATGAGGAGGGCCCCAAAGCTACCGAGTCCTGGTGGGGGACCGGGAGGACAAGGGGAGCGGGTCACTGCGAGCCCCTGCCCACCTCGGGGGTTCAGACTTCCAACCCCAAAGAGGAGCCTGCTGGGCAGCGGGCGCCCTTGCCTGGCACCCCACGTGCCACGGCCAGCCGCAGCCTGGACGGCCGCCCGGCAGCTGACGCCCGCGCTGCCCGGCACGGGGAGCCAGGCCTGTTTACTCGGTTACTTGTTAACTGTCAGCTCCTGTACTTGGTTACACTTCACCAACCGGAGCAGTGAGGTGTCCCTCGGCCTCCCTGAGGGGCTCCCCCTCCCGCCTTCCGGAGCCCCCTCCCCCCCAAAGCCTGCTGACTTCTGGGTTTTACGCCAGAAAACGCCGTGAGGTTAGAAAACAGTGACTCGAGCCTTCGAACCCAAAGGGCACCCCTGGTCCAGCCCGTCCTCCGGGGCGGCCTGTGCCCGGAAGCACCTCATTAACCCGCCGGCGGGACGCAGCCGGCGTGGCAGCGCCCAGCGGTCCTCCCGGTGACCCTGTGGCTCCCACGCGGAGGCTCTTCACCTCTCTGTACGTTCCCAGAGCCATCTCCCCCGCTGCCGTCCTCTGGCTGGAATTCTTATCGGCTGGCCACTGCCACCACCTTGCCGCAAATACTCTCTACTCTGTAGAAGACAATCCTTACTCTTTTTTTTTTTAAAAAAAAAAAAAAAACAACAACAAGCAAACGTTTCTTTATTGATTAGAGAGAAACATCGACATGTGGTTCCACTTATTTGCGCGCTCGCTGCTGCTTCTTGTTTGACTTCCCGGAGCCAAACCCACAACCTTGGTGCATCCGGACCCGCTCTCTCCAACGGGGCTCCCGGCCAGGCTCTGCCCAGGGAAAGCCAGGCCAGCTCTGCTCCCGCCCTCAGCTCCCCTGCCCGGCTCTGTGCAGCCTCCTCCCCGCCCTCCTTCATCGGGCCTCCTCCCGGCCTCCGGCTCTGGCCTCCCTGCTCCCAGCCAGGCTGCTGCATCGTGTCCTCGGGAAGAAGGCCGCCAGCACTGTGGGCAGCTGCCCGGGGAGCCGAGCAGCCCTGCAGGCTGCAGGTCACAGCTCACGCTCGCTTATACACAGAGGTCGCCTGGGTTCACCCGGCCTTTCTGTCTGTGTCCTTGACGCTGCATCTCGGGGGCCTTGCTGGCACTGAAGGGACTGCCTGCCCGGAGCTGGCCACTCCCAGGGATACAATCAGCTCTGCACCTGTCACGCCGAACCAACCCGGCATGCGCAGCCCGGCAGCCTGTGCGTTCCCACCTTCTGCCCAAACCACCCCGAGCCTGCTGCTGGACACCCAGGCCGGCGGGAGTCATTCCAATGTGTCCATCGTAAACCCTTCCTTCCCAGGAAGGGACACTAAACGCTCTTGCCTATGCTCCCCTCCTGACTGACCCTGGGGCTCCCCCCTGTGGTCCCAGTGACGTGGAGTGCCCTCCCCTTTGGGAACTTTGTGTAAGAAATGATCTTTTCAATGGCAGTTGTGTCCTGATCTCTTGCCCTTGTCATACCTGAATAATAACAAATCCTATCTAATAAGAGTAATATGCAAATTGACCATCACTCCAACACACAAGATGACTGCCCCCATGTGGTCAAAGATGGCTGCCCCCATGTGGACACAAGATGGCCACCACAAGATGGTCAGCAAGGGAGGGCAGTTGGGAGAGACTAGGCCTGCAAGGGAGAGCAGTTGTTGGTGATCAACTCTGCAGGGGAGGGCAGTTAGGGGTGACCGGGCTTGCAGGGGAGGGCATTTAAGGGCAATCAGGCTGGCAGGGGAGTGGTTAGGGGGTGATCAGGCTGGCAGGCAGAAGTGGTTAGGGGCAATCAGGAAGGCAGGCAGGTAGGCAAGCAGTTGGGAGCCAGCAGTCCTGGATTGTGAGAAGGATGTCCAACTGTCCGTTTAGACCAGATCATGGTGGGATCGGGCCTAAACCGGCAGTTGGACATCCCTCAAGGGGTCCCAGATTGGAGAGGGTGCAGGCTGAGCTGAGGGACAACCCACCAGCCCCTGTGCACAAATTTTGTGCACCAGACCTCTAATCGATCAACAAGTGAATCTAAAAATCAAGTAAATAAAAAATCTGATGAACAGAATAAACTGGCAAATATAATAGAATCGGGCATAGAAAGGGAGTGGAGTGATCATCCTTGGGGGAAAGGGGTGGGGGTGGGGGTGGGGGCTGGGAAGAGCCTGGACCAAAGTCGTACATCTATGGATAAGGACAGTGCTGGGGAGAGGGAGGTTAAAGGCAGAGGGTGGGGTGGGAACCTGATGGAGGGGAGCTATGGGGGGGAAAAGAGGAACAACTGTAATAATCTGAACAATAAAGATTTATTTAAAAGTAAATCACGCAGCACCTGACCTCTCTTCCCTTAGATTATCAAATAAAAACATGACAGAGGCCAGCACAGCATAGCCATCCGGTGTAATGAATCTAAATTATACCTATTTTTATTTTATTTTACTTTTTGTCCAGGTTGGCAAAAAATATAATCTATTTTTTGTGTGCCACTGAATTTTAGTAATTATGTGTGCCATGAAATGAAAAAGGTTGAAAATCGCTGACAGAGACTAGAGGAGCCCGATTGATGAATAGGCCAGACTTTCCCTTTATGTCAATGAACACTGAAAAAGTCCTTGCGTTCTTAAGTCAATCAGCTACATAATGAAGCTTGTTGCATAACAAATCTTATTGAAGAAGGAGAAAGAGAAGGAGGGAGAGGAAAAGACTAGAACAAACACCTTGGGCTTGGCTTGTGGCATGTTGATTCCTGCAGATTTCCCAGAGAATGTGTTTTGTTGAGTGTGGAAGTGTATGTGTTAATGTAATCGCATATGCAGGTAGAGATGTCTCTACATTATGTGCTAATTAGACCAACAGCATTAGCATGTTTTAATTGGTCTTATACCAATCTTTTCAAGTAGATAGATATGCTAACCTTCATTTTTTAAAAATTTATCTTTATTGTTGAACATATAAATAAAGATAAATTTTTATACCTGCTTGCCTTCCTGATTACCACCTCCACCCCACACCCACCCCACGTCTTCCCTGCATTATTGTCTACCAATGGACTATGCATATATATGCAGGTAAATTTTGGGGTAATCTCTTCCTTCCCTCCTTCCCTCTGAAATTCATCAGTCTGTTCCATGCTTCCATGTCTCTGGATCTTTTTTAGTCCTGGTTTATTATTATTTATTTGAGTGAGATCATGTGATACTTGTCTTTCTCTGAAGGTCCTCCATGCTGTCTCAAAAGGTAAGAGATCCTTCTTTTTTACTACTGCATGGTATTCCATGGTGTAAATGTCCTACAGCTTCTATCCACTCATCTGCTGATGGGCATGTGGGCTGTTTACAGACCTTAGCTATTGTAAATTGTGCTGCTATGAACCTAGGGGTGCACATTCTTTCTGGTGGATGTTTTGGGTTTATTAGGATATATTCCTAGAAGTGGCGTCACTGGATCAAATGGCAGTACCATATTTAACTGTTTGAGGAAACTCCACTCTGTTCTCCACAGTGGCTGCACCACTGCATTCCCACCGGCAGTGCACGAGGATTCTCTTTTCTCCACATCCTCACCAGCACTTGTCATTGGTTGATTTGTTGATGGTGACCATTCTGACAGGTGTGAGGTGGTACCTCATTGTCGTTTTAATTTGCATTTCTCTGATAATTAGTGACATTGAGCATTTTTTCATATGTCTCTCAGCAATCTGTATATCCTCTTTGGAAAAGTTTCTATTCAGGTCTTCTACCCATTTTTTTAATTGCATTGTTTGTCTTCGTTTTGTTGAGTTGTATGAGTACTTTATATATTTTGGAAATTAACTCTTTATCAGATGTATCATTGGCAAATGCGTTCTCCCTTTTCACTTTGCTGATAGTTTCTTTTGCTGTGCAGAAGCTTTTATTTTGATGTAGTCCCATGTGTTTGTTTTCTCCTTAGTTTCCTTTGTCCTAGGAATTGTATCCATAAACATATTGCTATGAGAGGTATCTGAGATTTTGCTGCCTATGGTTTCTCCTAGGATTTTTATGACTTCCCTACTTACATTAGGTCTTTTACCCATTTTGAGTTTATTCTTGTGTATGGTATAACTTGATGGTCTAGTTTCATTTTCTTGCATGTACCTGTCCAATTTTCCCAACACCATTTATTGAAGAGACTGTCTTTAATCTATCATATGCTCTTGCCTCCTTTGTCAAATATTAATTGAGCATAATGGTTTGGGTTGATTTCTGGGTTCTCTGTTCTGTTCCATTATCTATATTCTGTTCTTATGCCAATACCAGGCTGTTTTGAGTACAGTGACTTTGTAATATAGCTTAATATCTGGCATTGAGATCCCTCCAACTTTATTCTTCTTTCAAAAGCTTGCTGTGGCTATTGTGTCTTTTTTGGTTCCATATAAATTTTTGGAGTGTTTGTTCTAGAGCTGTGAAATATGGCATTGATATTTTAATGGGGATTGCATTGAATCTACTGATTCCTTTGGGTAGTATGGACATTTTAATGATGTTAATTCTACCCATCCATGAACATGGTATATTCTTCCACTTGTTTATATCTTCTTCTATCTCTTTTTTAAAGGTGTTCCACGATCCCCAGCCCACAAACACCTCCCTGGCAGACAGGCTGTGGGGAGCAGAGAGCTGTTGTCTTTCTCAAGCACAACAGTTACTAACAAACTTCTCTTTCCCCAGAGGTCACCTGAGGACATGTGAGCTCATGCCTGGCCCTGGCTCAAAGGCAAGAGGATCTGTGCAGGCAGTGCCGGGCCAGGCGAGGGCAGCGTTCCCCGGGCGGCCACGGAGTTACCTGGGCACCTTGTCACAGGAGGAACAGGGGGAGCAGGCTCTTGGTTTAAAGCGCAGGTCAGACCACACAGGTGCAGACCCTCCCCAGCCCAGCCTCCCTCCCCGCAGCCTCTGCCTCCCTCGCCTCCTGTCTGCTCAGAGGCTAAGGCCCATCCGCAGTGTTGGCAGAGACCAGAGCGCCAGCAGCTCACTCAGGACCCCGCAGGGAAGGGCCGCCATGGCGCTGATGACCTTGCCAGGCAGGAGCCCAGAGGCGGAGGCCAGCCCTGGAGCCTGGGGCGTGAGCTCCCCAGGCGCTGGCTCTGGGTCCGAGGCCTGCCTGAGGCTGTCAGCGCTGCGGTCTGTGACCAGCATGGGCTGCCTTGCCCTCCCGGACAGCCTGTTGCCCTTAGAGAAGTTAAGCAGCACAGGCCACACCAGTTGGCATTTTTAAAACTTTGCATAAACGGAGAAAAAGATGCTGTTTCTATAACTAAGCCCCTGGCGGGAGAGTCCACAGGCCCTCGCAGCCAGAGCTGTAGGTAGGAAGGAAGTTCCGTCCGTGAGACGTGCTTGTCGGGATCTGACTGCGTGGCCGGTGAGCAAGCGGGGCCCGGGGCCCGCACCAGCCAGCACGTGGCCAGGCCGCTTCGTTGGGTCAGGAGGCGTTACGGGGCAGTGCCCCTGCCCGGCACAGAGTGAGCCCTGGAGGAGGCGCAGAGGTAGAGGGAGCTCTCCTGGGGGCAGCTCCCAGGCACCCCGGAGTGCTCCCAGAGGTCAGGCCCTCCCCTGACCTGGTAGAGCCTCATTCTCTGTGTTAACTACTTCCTGTTGAAAATGCCTCCAGTGATTTCCATTTCCTGTTCTAGTCGGATAGACTCAGGGCCGGTGATGGGGGGCACAGCCGGGTGCACCCCCAAAGTCCTCTGCAGCTGCCGCGGTGGGGAGTGCTCAGGGCAAGCAGGGCGTTGGGTGGGGAGCATCATCCTGACCCTGCGGGAGGGACCTGACAGTGGCTCAGGAAGAGCAAGAGTAAATGGAAAAGGAGGACAAGGAGGATGGAGAGGAGGAGGGAGGAGAGAGGTGAGCCTGTGGGGAGTCACTGCAGGGGGCGGGGGGCAGGCGAGAGGGAGAGATGGACCGCTGAGGGGGGGAGGCCAGGCCTGTCCTGAAAACAATGGGGGATCCCCATCCGCTATTCGAATGTAAGTAGCTGAGAACTCCCTTCACAGTGGTCACCTAAGAGTAGGGGAGGGACAGTTTAGTGTCACAAAGAGGGGACCGGAGTCCCGGAGTCCTGGAGAGGGTGGCTTCCGGCTCAGCGCCTCCTCCAAGGGCGGCTGTCTCCAGCTTCTGCCGCCCGGGGGTCCTCCGGGCACAGGGGCCACCACCCCAACAGCCACACCCAGACGCCCCGCAGGCTGAGCGAGGGGACAGCCCCTGCTGCTGCTTCACTGAAAGAGCCTCCCCGCGGGCGGTGACCGCCCCAGACCCACGGCCACAGAGGGCACCCCGTCCTCAGTGCAGCTCCACCCAGACAAGCAGCTTCTGCTCCTCACGGCCACTGCTAGCTCTCGGCCGCACACCAACTCCACCTGCGGGCCTCCTTACAGATTAACCCGCCTTCCCTGGAGCCAGAGTCAGACGCTCGGAAGATGAGGATGATCTACCCATGAAGGCCCATCGTGGTAACAACAGCGCCGCTCGGCACGCTGCCCATGGGAGGCTGTGCGCGTGGGGCAGGCGGTGGACGGCAAATCTCTGTCCTTTCGACTCGGCTGTGCCATGTGCCTAAAACTGCCATCAGAAATAAAGTCTAGCCTGGTGGTGTGGCTCCGTGGTTGGGCATCGCCCTATGAACCAGGAGGTCACAGTTCAATTCCCGGTCAGAGCATAGGCCTGGGTTGCAGGCTCCATACCCAGTGTGGGGCGGGCAGGAGGCAGCCGGTCATTGATTATCTCTCATCACTGGTGTTTCTCTCTCTCCCTCTCCCTTCCTCTCTGAAGTCAATGAAAAATTTTTAAAAAGAAATAAAGTCTGTTAAAAATGTTTAAGCGTAGGACCCTAGGCATTAGTATTGTTTTTAAGTTCCTAAAGTCGTTACAATATTCCTGATGTAGGCTATTTGGGATTTATCTCTGAACTGGAGACAAAGTGGCCTTTCCTTGAGGTGGATGCCTGAACAAAGCAGGGGTCCCAGTGCCTCTGCTGCTCACCAGGGCCCAGCGGCCCGCCAGCCGGGAAGCGGCTGCAGAGGCGGGAGAGCCCGGGAGGGCTGACTGTGGCCGGAGAGGGCCCAAGAGCCTCAGACACAGGGGGCAGGCGTCACTCGCGTCCTGGAGTGCGAGCTGGTGGACTCCGCCGTTACCTTTAGAGACCGGGCGGGAGGTCCGGGGGCAGCGCCCGGAGGGGGGGGGACGGAGACAGTCTGCAGGCCGGGGTGGTGTCCGACCTGTGACAAGGGATGTGTGACGAGCCTTTCAACTCGCGTCTCTACAGCAGGTTCTTCCTCCTCGCACAGCCTGTCCTCCTCCCAGGTGGTCTTGGTCCGCTTGTTCTTGTCTACGTGACACAGACATTTGCTGCTCAACAAATAACAGCATTCCTCCAGAATAAACTGGTGACTATAATAGAATCAGGGGCAAAGAAAGGGAGTGGATTGATAATTATCAGGGGAAAGGGGTGTGGGGGTGCAGGAAGAGACTGGAATAAAATCGTACACCTATGGCCGGGACCAGTTTGGCTCAGTGGATAGAGCGTCGGCTTGGGGACTGAAGGGTCCCAAGTTCGATTCCGGTCAAGGGCATGTACCTTGATTGCGGGCACATCCCCAGCAGGGGGTGTGCAAGAGGCAGCTGATCAATGACTCTCTCATCGATGTTTCTGGCTCCCTATCTCTCTCCCTTCCTCTCTGTACAAAATCAATAAAATATATTTTTAAAATCGTACACCTATAGATGAGGACAATGGGAAAGGGCAGAGGGTGGGGCGGGAACCGGGTGAAAGGGAGCTTTGGGGGGGAAAGGAGAAACAATTGTAATCATCTGAGAATAAAGATTTATTTTTAAAAAATGTTCCTCCATGTGGCCTCGCACCTTTTCCGCTGTGCGTGGGCGGGAGGGGTGCCGGCGTGGGGATGCTCAGAGCAGCAGCCTCTGGCTCCGGGGTCACACCTTCTGTTGTGTCAACCACAGACTTTGGGGGTTCACTTGTTACTGCAGCATAGCCTCACCGTCCTGACTGAGCCACCCAATCACATGTCAGTGTGCCAAACACACCAACCTGGTCTGTTTTTCCACCACCAGTGAGTGAAGAAAATCTTCCCTCCTGTTGAATAACAACAGCCAAAATGCAGCATTTAAAAGAGACTCTGCCGGTTGTGTTTGTTTGTCTTTATTATCTTTTCTCTTGTTTAGTTTTAGCAGGGGGGCGGAGGGGGGCTGAAGAATGGCCCCCTGAGGCCGTGCTGCCAGGCTGCCTCCGTGCCCTTTGACCTGGTGAGGGACCGAGAAACGCTGCTCTCGCTGCCGAGACGAATCTGGACATTGATGTTTGGGCCGTGGCAATCGTTTAGAAAGGTTGACTCATAATTGCACACAGATTTCTTTCAGCCCATTCCTTTACTTAAAAACAACAGTAGAAAGGGGAAACAGGAAATGAATCACAGTGTTTGTTGGGGCAAGATCGGGTTTATTTCAACTGTTTTCTTTTGAGTTCAGATCCAGGGTGAAAACGGAGTTCTCCAGAGCGGGCCAGGTGAGGACATTGCGGATTTACCTTGTAAACGGGAGGTGTTATACTGATGACAGAAAACAGAAACAGGAGGGCGGAGAGGGGGGAGTGTGCTTTCCTCTCCCCGCGGTGAACAGCCAGGGGAAGCCTTTCAGAACCTGAGCCACTCCTCCCCACGCCGAGTTCTCCCCCCCCCACCCCATCCCCCACCCCTCCTCTGAGCCACTCAGCGTGGGGGCAGAGGCATCTCCCAGGTGTCAGGAAGGGGCAGGCGCTCCAGAGACGGGTGCGGTCACTGCACGGTGAGCCAATGACATGCCTCCCGAACCCCAGCTCCCTGGTCCGTGAATAGGCCACAAGCCTCTGCAGGGCTGACGGAGTGGGTGATGGGAGAAGGAGCGGCCGATGCTCTCCCCTTCCTCCTGCCTTCGGCCTGGCGTGGCTCCGCTCTGGTTTATCAGAGCCGTGACTGGGGGCCCAGTGCTGGGAGGACGGGCACTGGTTGTCTCTAATCAGGACCCTGTCTTTGTCATTAACATGGCTTCCCCTCACAACTGGCTCCTGTGAGCTTGTAGTCGTCTAAAACAGGGACATTTCAGATGAGAAGATGCAGGAAAAAGGACTCAGAGCAACCAAACACCAAGGATGCCCTTAAATTCCTTTACTGAAATATGTATTGAGCACCCTCCCCTGCAGACCTGGTCCCCCCAACTGCCTTCCCCTGCAGGCCTGGTCCCCCCCAACTGCCCTCCCTTGAAGGCCTGGTCCCCCCCAACTCCCCTTCCCTGCAGGCCTGGTCCCCCCAACTGCCCTCCCCTGCAGGCCTGGTCCCCCCCAACTGCCCTCCCCTGCAGGCCTGGGTCCCTCCCAACTACCTTCCCCTGAAGGCCTGGTCCTCCCAACTGCCCTCCCCTGCAGCTCTGGTCCCCCACAACTGCCCTCCCCTGCTGGCCATCTTGTGGTGGCCATCTTGTGTCCACATGGGGGCAGCCATCTTTGACCACATAAGGGAGGCCATCTTGTGTGTTGGCATCATGGTCAATTTGCATATTACATCTTTATTATATGGGATTATTGACTAGGCATGCGGCCAGAACAGGACACAGCCACAGGCAGCGCAGAGGCTGAGAGTCGAGACAGAAAGAAGCTGCCACCCGCAGCTAGAGGCTGCAGGCTGACTAGCCGCCAGCCCCATTGCCACGCAGCTCCCCGGGTCTGCGGTGGGGAGACCCCTGAGTCCGCTGGCCTTCTCCGGAGGGAAGCAGACTCTCCTGCTGTGACAGCTGGCACTGCAGCTCAGAGCGAGGACAGGGCGCTGTCTCCCTGGACGGCCTTTCAGAGAGAGGGCTCCCAGGTGCCTGAGAGAAACAGCCTTGGCTTGTAAAGCTGGTCAGAGGCCTGTTTACCTTCTGGAAGGATTCAGAGGGAAGCGTGCCCTCACCCGTGCTCTAACGTGAGTGCCTAAGCGAAGGGAGGGGGAAGGGGGGGAGGCGCCTTTTATTTTTGATGGGAGGTGGGGGGTAAGCCTCTGGCTTCTCATTGTTTGTCCTCGGGTGGCAGTGGCAGGATCGGCGCTTCTGCTAGGAGAGCCCCGGGTCTCAGGCAGAAGGAGCTGTGCGGGAGGAGGAGGAAGAGCACCGGGAAGCTGGGCGTGTGGAGCGGGAGTGGGAGGGGAGGGGAGGCGCCCCCCGGTTTGCCGAGGCCCTGGCCCCGAAGGAAGGCAGGAGTGGTCAGTCCTAGGTTTGCGCTTGAGCAGTCCTCTGAGGATGAGGCACGTTGGCTTAGAGGGGAAATCAAGAGTTCTTTAAGAATCCAAGTTCAGCCGAAACCGGTTTGGCTCAATGGAGACTGAAAGGTCCCGGGTTCGATTCCGGTCAAGGACATGTACCTTGGTTGCGGGCACATCCCCAGTAGGGGGTGTGCAAGAGGCAGCTGATCGATGACTCTCTCTCATCGATGTTTCTAACTCTCTATCTCTCTCCCTTCCTCTCTGTACAAAATCAATAAAATAAAAAAATAAAAAAAAGAATCCAAGTTCAGCCGAACCGGTTTGGCTCAGCGGTAGAGCGTCGGTCTGTGGACTGAAAGGTCCCAGGATTCTGGCCAAGGGCATGTACCTTGGTTGCGGGCACATTCCCGGTAAGGGGGTGTGCAAGAGGCAGCTGGTCGATGTTTCTCTGTCATCGATGTTTCTAGCTCTCTATCTCTCTCCCTTCCTCTCTGTAAGAAAATCAATAAAATATGTTAAAAAAGAAAAAGAAAAAAAAAGAATCCAAGTTCATGCCAAGAGGGCAGTTGAACACAGGAGTCAAGGCTCAGGGGCCAGAGCCAGAGACTTCATTTTGGGGAGAAACTGGTGAAGTGTGGGGTCCCAGAGACCAGACATGGAGCAGTGCCGGGAGGAGGGTGGCCAGGCGGGGGAGGGGGCGACAGGGAATGACTGGGGCCTGCTCACAGGGGCTGGTGGCTCAGGGACTGGGGTGCTGGAGGCTCCCTGAGGCGGGGTGAGGAGATGGCAGGAAGGGAGGAGGAGTGAGCAGGAGCTAGAGGGCGGTGGGTTTTTAGAAAATTGTGGCTTTGTTAGACTCAGGCATTGAATATTTGCCAAGGTGAATATTTAGTGATCCCCACCCGCTCCGTCTGCCCGCGCCCTCCCGGCCCCTCACTAGAGGGGTGACGCCTGGGCAGCTGCCTGAGGGCTTCTTGGCTTGTGTTGGGGTTTGGGAATGTGAGCTACTGGCCTGGAAAGACCCAGTGCAGACCCTGGACAGGGGACCGGGGGACAGGGGGAGAGGGGGACCGGGGGAGAGGGGGCAGGAGGACAGGGGGCAGGGGGACGGGGGGACAGGGGGACCGGGGGACAGGGGGACAGGGGGCAGGGGGACAGGGGGACAGGGGGCAGGGGGACCGGGGGACAGGGGGACCGGGGGACAGGGGAACAGGGGACAGGGGGCAGGCCATGGCGGAGAGAGGAGGGTGTGCAGAGAGGGACCAGCAGGGGCAAGGCCGGAGAGGCAGGACCTGGCCGCGGGGAGGGTTGGCCTTTGCTGGGCAGAGACCCCCCCCCCCCATGCCACTGGGGAGAGACAAGCGTGGGGTGAGGACCGAGGGGGCTGCACACCATCTGCCCGCCCATGGGGGGAGGGGTAGTGTGGCCGGCTGTGCTGCGGCGAAGTCTGTGAGCACCAGCCGCCCCTCCCCAACCCCACTCCGCACAGCGCCCGCTGCCCAGAGGGCACCGCTGAGGGACCGCAGGCGGGCACCCCGCAGCCCGCCCCACCCGCCCCCACCTGGTTTTTGCTCCTTCTCTGCCTGAAGCCCCGCTCCAGACCGTGTCACTGGATCCCCTCCGGCCCCTCAGACCCTGAGGCTCGCCGCCTTCTGCCCTGAAGTCTCCCGGGGGTCCGGCTGGCCGCTGGGGCCTGGCTGGGCCGGGGAGGGGCGGCGGGGCCTGGCCCTGCACCAGACCTCTCTGTGGCGAGTGCTTTGGGTCTTGGTTCTGGAGGCGCCGCCTCCTGGGCAGCCTCCGCAGACACCGGAGGTGACGCCGACACCCCGAGTTTGGAGGAAAGGCGAACATCTCCGCACGCAGGGCCTCTCGCCGTGAGCCCAGAGTGGGTGCTCATGTGAGACTCTGGGGAGCGCTCCCCTCACCGCTGGCAGGGTGCGGTGGGTGGGGATGGGACGGGACTGCGGGGGCTGGGCGCAGGGCTGCAGAGAAGCACGCACACGCAGGCGTCCGTTTGGAAAACTTTATTGGTCCTGCGTGTCCAGCAAGAGGCAGGGACTGGGGGGGGGGGGGGGGGGGGCACCTGGGCGAGGGGCAGGAGGGGCGGGAGGGGTGCAGGAGCAGTGAGGCACCGTGGCGGCCGGAGCGGCAGGCTCAGTTGCGGGCCATCTGTGAGGGGCACAGGGCGGGGAGAGGAGTGAGGCCTGGTCCTGCAGGCCCGGCGGCTCCCCGGCTCCCCGCAGCCCGGTCCCCTGCTCACCTTGGGCATGCTCGGCGGGAACCTGGCTTTGAAGGGGTCTTCCTTGTTCAGGGACCTCACCAGGCAGGAGCGGCGGTGGGAGAAGGTGATGAAGCTGAACTTGCCGTGGTAGCAGCCCATGCCGCTGTTCCCTGGGGACCGGACAGACCCGCGGCTCAGACCAGACCTCCGGGAGGCCAGCTCCTGGCGCCCCCTGGCGGCCACCCCGGAACCACACAGAGCCCGGGATGAGGGGACCTGCTGGGCAAGGGCGGAGCTCCTGGGCCGGTGGCCCCAGGGCCCCCCAGGGGCTGGGGGCGGCCGCGGGCACAGGCCGGCGGAGGGCACAGGGAAAGGGGTGGGAGCGGGGCCAGGACGGCTCCGGCCCTGAGTTCCCATCCAGGGCGGGCAGGGACCCGCGGAGGGCAGGTGGGCAGACTCACCCACACCCCCGAAGGGCAGGGTGTGCACGGACAGGTGGACGATGACGTCGTTGGCCGTCACGCCGCCGCTCGACGTCTCGGCAATCATCTTCTTAATCACCTGCCGGGGACCCAGCGCACCCTCAGGCTCAGGTAGGCACCCCTGAGCCCGGTAGGGCGCAGCCGGGCGTCTGGCCTGGCCCGGCCCAGCGGCGGCGCCCGGGCTGCGGGCAGGGGTCCCCGGCCGCGGGGAGCGGGGGGGCGGGGGGCCTGGGCGGGAGGTGGGGGGCGGGGGGGAGTGGGGGCAGAGGGGGAGCCACCTTGTCGTTGTTGGAGAACACGTAGAGCGCCAGCGGCTTCTCGCGCTGGTTGATGAAGCGGATGGCCTCCTCCAGGCTGCACACGGTCACGATGGGCATGATGGGCCCGAAGATCTCTTCCTGCATCACCGGGGACTCGGGGTCCACGTCCGTGAGGATGGTGGGGGCTGGCGGGAAGCCGCAGTCAGCCCCCCAGGCCCCCCGCCGCAGTGGGGGCCCGGCTTCCCCCCTGACCCTCCCAGGCCGCCCGAGCCCCTGTGAAGCCTCCAGCCTCCTGGCGACCTGGAGGCCCGGCCCCTGTGGTGCTGCCACCCCTGCTGCATTGGGGGGGGCTGCCCTCTAGGCCTTGGGGGCGGGGCCTCTGGGCGGGGCCAGGCTGTCACCTCTCCGCCCCAGGCCTGTCCCACTCCCCTACCCCCTCTCCAGGTATCTGTGCCCACTCGCTGCCCACGTGCGGGGCCCTGGCCGTGCTGGCAGGGCACACACCTATGTAGCGGGTGGCTGCGTCCCCGGTGCCTCCGTAGGCCACCTTCTGGCCCTCCAGCAGGCCCATCACCCTCTGGAAGTGCCGGGAGCTGATGATCCTCCCGTAGTCCCGGGACTTCTTGGCGTCGTCCCCGTAGAACTCCTGCGGGCGAGGGAACGGGCTCAGAGAGGGACGGGGCCGGCCGCCGCCGAGCCGGGGGCGGCGGCTGGGAGGGCACAGGCGCCGGCCGGGCACCGAGGCCGCCGGGCTCGCGCGGGCACTGCTGTTCCCGGGCCCGGCGGCGCTCACACTGCCCGGCGGGAGCTCACCCCGCCCGGCGGCGCTCACAACCGCCCGGCGCTCACAACACCGCCCGGCAGCGCGCTCACACCGCGCCCGCGCTCACACTGCCCGGCGGGCGCTCACACCGCCCGGCAGCGCTCACACCCGCCCGGCGCTCACACCGCCCGGCGCTCACACCGCCCGGCGCTCACACTGCCCGGCGCTCACACTGCCCGGCGGGCGCTCACACCGCCCGGCAGCGCTCACACCGCCCGGCAGCGCTCACACCGCCTGGCAGCGCTCACACCGCCCGGCAGCGCTCACACTGCCCGGCGGGCGCTCACACCACCTGGCGGCGCTCACAGTGCCTGGCGCTCACACTGCCCGGCGGGCGCTCACACTGCCTGGCGCTCACACTGCCTTGCGCTCACAGTGCCCGGCGGGCGCTCACACCACCCGGCGGGCGCCCACACCGCCCAGCGGCGCTCACACCGCCCGGCGGCGCTCACACTGCCTGGCGCTCACACTGCCCGGCGCTCACACTGCCCGGCGGCGCTCACACTGCCCGGCGCTCACACTGCCCGGCGGGCGCTCACACTGCCCGGCGCTCACACTGCCCGGCGCTCACACTGCCCGGCGGCGCTCACACTGCCCGGCGGGAGCTCACACTGCCCGGCGGGCGCCCAGGGGCAGCTGAGGCCACGGACAGGCCCGGGGAGGGGGCGGCACCGGCGGTAGCGGCTGTTGTGGGTGGCAGGATTCCGGGGACATTTCCCTTCTTCATGCTTTTTAATCTTTTCCCAAATTATCTACAGAGTGTGGGTGGCTTTTATGGTCAGAGAAGAACCCAGCTCTCTGAAGCCCGCGCCCGCCTGCACTGCAGCCGCCCGGCCGCGCTCACCTTCACGGCCTTCTTCAGCTTCTCCACCACCGGGCCCTGGATGGAGGGGTCGCAGAGGATGTAGTCGGGGGCCACGCAGGTCTGGCCGCTGTTCATGAACTTGCCCCAGGCGATGCGCCTGTGGAAACCGGGCCGGACGGGTTCTCACTGGGAGGCTGCGGGACGGCGCCCTGTCCCCGCTCAGGTCAGGCCTCAGGGGCGGCTGCAGATTCTGGCTGCGGCGCCCCTGGCCCTGGACATGCTCCCACCCCCCACACCCCCCCATCTTTCCCGCACCAGCGAGAGCAGGGTTCGGGGGATGACTGGGCGGACAGCCTTCGTGCTCTTGAGCCCGGCCCTGGGTCCCCGCCCCCGTGGGACGGGAAGCTGAGCTCCCCTCTCCTCTCCCCTCCTCCTTCCCGGGCTTGCGGGTCCCCCTCGCCGCCCCGCTCCGGCCCAGGCCGAGGCCCGCAGGGCAGGGACGGCCTGTGTGTGTGTCCCCGCCCCCGCCCCCCCCAGCCGCGGTGCCGGAGCCGGCAGTCAGCATGGTCCCAGCTCCCCCGGGCGCTGAGCCTCACCGGCAGGCGACCTCCAGGTCGCAGTCCTTGTCCACGTAGCACGGGCTCTTCCCACCCAGCTCCAGGGTCACCGGGGTCAGGTGCTTGGCCGCGGCCGTCATGACGATCTTGCCGACGCCGGTGCTCCCGGTGTACAGGATGTAGTCAAACCGCTCCTTGAGCACCTCCGTGGTCTCCGGGACACCCCCATTGATCACCGGGTACAGGTCCTTCCAAAGGGGAGAGTGAGGCTCAGAGAGGACCCCCGCCCGCCGGCAGCCACAGCCACGCACCCCCCACCCCCACACCCGCTCAGGGCCCGCCCCGGAGGCAGAGGCCGGCGGCCCCCACCCGGCAGGCTCTCGGGGCGCACCTTGTCCAGGTACTGAGGGATGAGGGTGGCCAGCAGGCTCGCCATGTGCTCGCTCAGCTCCGAGGGCTTGATGACCACCGCGTTCCCTGCAAAGCACAGAGTCAGCGCCCCTGTGCCCCCCTCCCCGCCCCCCAGGGACCCAGCCTGCCGCCTCCCCCCTCCTGTGTCCTGGCAGGAGAGGCCACAGGCCTGTGTCCCCATGGATGAGGCCGGGGAGGAGGGAGAGAGGGGCGGCGCCTGGAGGAAACCCTGGCACGTCGCAGGGAGGCGGCCAGCGGCAGGGAGGGCGCCGCGGGTGTGGGAGCCTGGCGGGGCCCGGAGGCCGGGAGGCCTGCTCCCCGCGGCCCCAGTGGAGACAGGCCCTCACACCCCCGGCCCAGGCCTCTTCTCCAGCCGGCCCGGCCTCCCGCAGAGAGGGACAGTGGCCTCCCTCCCTTCCTCCCTCTCTTTCCCGACCCCGGCCCGCACCGGCAGCGATGGCGCCCACCATGGGCTGCACCGTGAGGTCGAAGGGGTAGTTCCAGGTGCCGATGATGAGCGCCACGCCCAGCGGCTCCGAGTGGATGTAGCACTCGTCCTGCTGCGTCGTGGCGGTCTTCTCCACGTGCTCGTCCTGCACCCACTCCGGGAGGTTCTTGATGGTGTAGTCGATCTCCTCCAGGCAGTACACCAGCTCATCGTGGTACGAGTTCCACTCGTTCTGCGGGGAGAGGCCCGTGAGCCCCCAGCCCACAGCGCTGAGTGGGCGACCCTGACCGACCTGCTACCTTTCCTGGCCTCAGTCTCCCACTCTGCCAAATGGGACATGATCTGTGCCTCCTAGCCGGGCCTGTCCCGCTTGCCGGGGTGATGGGGGCCGCAGTCTCCCCGGGGGGCGGGGGAGGGCGCAGGGGAACCGGGCTGAGGGGAGCCATGGGGCGGTGGGTGGGTCTGCCAGAGCCCGTCTGCAGGTCTGGGCACAGGTGTCAGGTGCCTGAAGGGGGGGGCGCCCCTTTGGGGGAGTGGGGATAGGGAGGGGCGCCTCTTGGGGGGATGGGGGGCGCTCCTTGAGGAGGCGTGGGGGGTGGGGAGTGACGCCCCTTGGGGAGAAGAGGGGGCGCACCCTGTGCAGGTCGGCGGCCAGCGCGCCCGCCAGGTCCTTCTCACGCTCCTTGATCATGCGCCGCAGCGCCTCCAGCTGCTGGATGCGGAACTGCAGGGGCCGCGTGCGGCCCGACTCGAAGGCGGCCCGGGCTCGCTGCACCACCGCGCTGATCTTGCTCATGGTGCCTGCGGGGACCGACACGGTGCTTGGAGCGGCGGGCTGCGCCCTCCTCCCCGCGCCCTCCTCCCCGCCCTCCCCGCCCTCCCCGCGCCCTCCCCGCGCCCTCCATCCCTCGCCCCCTGCGCCCTTTGCCCTCCACCCTGCGCCCTCCTCCCTGCGCCCTCCTCCCTGCGCCCTGCGCCCTCCTCCGGCTTCTCGGTGTCGTAGGGGAAGGGGCCTCTCCCGGGAGCGCCGGGAAAGGATAGTCTTTGCCTGCGCAGCCCCCTGACAGACGCCTGGCCCCTCTGGCCCTCCGATCGCCCGGAGAACACGCCCCCCTCGCTGCAGGGAGGCGGGAAGGGGGGAAGGGGCCGAGTCCAGTCTGAAGGCGGGTCAGGCCCTCCCCGCCCCGGGCCCCTCCCTCCGGCCTCCGCCGCCACCAGGCGGGCACCCAGAGCTCCCGGCGCCCAGGTCCCTGCGGCAGGGACCGCGGGGCCCTGACTGCACACCCAGGCCGGTTAAGGGACCCAGAGCCGCACGGCCGGCCGCTCCGGGGTTAGAGCGCGGACTGAAGGGCCTCGGGTTCGATTCCCAGCCCAGGGCAACCCCGGAGAGGCTGCAGGTGGCACCCCAGCCCCATGAGGGGCAGCCATCCGTGTGCATCTCTCCCATGGATGTCTCCCACATGGATGCTTCTCACATGGATGTCTCTATGTGTCCCCCTCTCCACTCTCTAAAAGCCAATGGAGCGCATGTCCCGGGTGAGGAGCAGCCAAAACAAAAAGCAGAGCCCGGAGTCAACAGCCAGCTCCTTCGCAGAAGCCCTGCTTGCTTGGGAGGCAGACCCCGTGCGCGCCCCGGACTCCGGACCGAGGTGGACAGGGCGCCCGCGCAGAGCCAGGCCCCGCCGGCATCGCCGTGGGAAGGCGGCCCTGGGGCGCTTACAGAAACCACAGCAATGTTCCCAGACGTTCACGGACAAGAAAGTTCATCTTTGTTTATAACAGAAGCGGGACACACCCTCAGTGTGCGTGTCAGGGCCTGTTTACCCGAAGGGGCGATGATTCCCGGCAGGGGCAGGCGGGCAGCAAGGATCCAATGACCCCCCTCCCCCTCTCTCTGAAAATCAATTTTTAAAATAGTTTAAATAAAACTAAAAGGGCTCGTTGCCCCTGTGTGATGGCTGAGGCAGAGGAGGGGAGGCACGGCGAGGTGTCAGCACCCGTGGCTGCGCCTGTGCCCCAGGAGGGAGGAGAAAGAAGCGGGCTCCCGCGGGTGTGCCCTGGAGAGGGGGCCCAGGGCAGCCCAGGGTGAGCCCCGAGGGGAGGAATCAGTGGCGCTAAACTTTCTGCCATGAATGTCATGGAGTTAAATGGTGGTTAGCACACTGAGACCTGTCACCTCACACCGGCCAGAATGGCCACCATCAACAAATCAACACACAAGGGCTGGTGAGGATGAGAAGAAAGGACCCTCGTTCACTACTGGTGGGGATGCAGGCTGGCGCAGCCGCTGTGGAGAACAGTGTGGAGCTTCCTCGAAAAATTAAATATGGAGCTGCCATTCGACCCAGTGACCCCACTTCTAGAAATATATCCCAAGAAACCAGAAACACCACTCAGAAAGGAGATATGCACCCCTGTGTTCACAGCAGCACAATTCACAGTAGCTAAGATCTGGAAACAGCCCACATGCCATCAGCAGCTGAGTGGATAAAGAGCTGTGGGACATTTACGCCATGGGATACTGTGCAGCTGTAAAGAGAAGGACCTCTTCGAGACAGCATGGAGGGGCCTGGAGAGCACTGTGCTAAGTGAAATAACTCAAAGACAAATACCATGTGATCTCACTCACACGGGGAGCCTAATGAACAAAATAAACTGGTGAACTAAATAGGAACAGAGGCATGGACGCATGGAACAGCCTGACAGCTGCCGGAGGGGAGGGGAGGGGAGGGGAGGGGAGGGGAGGGGAGGGGAGGGGAGGGGAGGGGAGGACTGGATGAAAGAGGTGAGGGATTAGCGAAGAACATGCATGTGTGCCCACAGACACAGGCCACAGTGGCCAGAGGGAGGGGGCGCAGGTGGGCAAAGGGGTGGGGGACATCTGTAATAGTGTCAACAATAAAAATAAAAGTAAAGTGTTAACTCTCTGAATACAGGTGGTCGGCAGCGTTCACGGTAGAACATGCACAAGAGACAAAAGGGGCCACAGAGACGTGAGCTCCCCCTCAGCAGCTCCCGCTGTCCCCCCAGAGGCCCCCACTTCAGACGTCGCTTCACTCCTAACATCAGGAGAAAAGTAAAAGAAAGAAAACGCTACAATACAGCTATTTCCATTCTGCAAAAAAAATTACATGGACCATGTACAGTATATGTATGTATACCACATATACAGTTTATGTGTGCAATACATGCATATATGATATATACTACGTGTCATACATATGATATCTATTATTATATATGGTATAGATAATTTTTGAAAAAATGGAAGTGTGTGTGTGTGTGTGTGTGTGTTCCTGCAAGTGGTTTCTGATCCCCCGCTCCCCCCTCCCCCCCGGCGCTGCCCCTCCAGGCTGCAGCACAGTCAGGGCCCTGCTGGCATGCAGGATGCCCCAGCCTGGAGGTACCATGGACCCCTCCCTAGGCCCTTTGGGGGGCCAGAGGGAGCCCTCTCCCTGGTGCCCCTGCTGGCCACGAGCCCAGCCACACAGCCCAGCAGGAAGGCCCTCCCGCTCTGCCAGCCTCGATCACTCAGAGCAGCCCTCGACCTGGGAGCCGTGGCTGAGCGGTCAGCATGAGACCCCGTGGGCAGGGGTCCCAGTCCTGCGCCTCCCTCTGCACCTGACCTCAGGGCCTGCCCACCTCACCGGGCCCACTGTGCCCAGGCACCGTGGGTGCTCCTTCATCATCTCTGGTCCCCAAAGAGCTCGAGTTGTTCGGGCCCCTTCACAGAGCACAGCAGGGCTGAGGCGTCAGGTGCTCTCAGTCAGCAAGTGGCAAAGCAGGACTGCACCCGCTCCCCCTCAAGCCTCGCTCCCTTTACCGCTGAGCCTGCCGCCCGCGGGGAGGGGAGGGGGCTCTTCACCCACCATCCCGGGCACCCTGCTTCTCCAGTACTGGGTGCCCCTCCCAGCGCTGGGGCGGCAGAGCTGCCCGGGGTGGGCTCTGGGTCCTCAGGGGCAGCCGCAGAGCTGTTCCCACCAGGCCCCGCCGGGGAAAGGGAAGGGTTACCTCTGACTGATGGTCGGTACCTCTGACGTCTGGGCTGCTGGGCGGCTGGCGCTCTGGGGTGCACAGCGGCCTGCACGGGATGCTTTTAAGGGCCTTCTCCCCACCCACTCAGCCCTCCTCCCGCCCACTCCGCCTGGCACCCTCTCCCCTTCCTGATGTTGTGTAAGGAGACCAAAACAGTATTCAAATGCGGGTGCTCCCGCTCAGGATTAGCCCTTTGTTCGCCTCTAAATGCCAGAATGTGTCTTTGAGGTTTGGGCGGGGTCACAGCCAATCTCCCATGGAGCCAGGGCTGTGTTTGCCCTGGGTGGGGGCTCTGCTGATTGATTCAGCCTGGCTGGACTGCTTCCAGGTTTCCAAAGTGCAGCTGCGACTGTGCTCCCGGCCTCCCGGTTACGTAAGCTCGGCAGGGGTGCGGTGGGAGACGGGAGAGTCACGCAGCTCCCTGAGATGCCCACTGTGTGGCACAGCGAGGCAGAGGCCCCAGCCCAGCCCTGCCAGCCTGGGCCTCCCCCTGAGCATCAGGGGAGAGGCAGGAGCCGGTGGGAACAGCCAGGGGGCGCCCTGTGGGGTCAGTGGGGGAAGGAGGGTCTGCCAGCCCGTGCTCCACGTCTGCCAGGCGTTTGCCAGCATCTGCTCTGTGCCACGAGGGGACGGCGGCAGATCTGCCAGTCAGCCACTCACTCCTTACACGCCCCTGCCCCTGCCGCATGGACTCTTGGCCTCCTCCCCCAAACCATAGCGATTGGGACGCGCGTAGGTGCTCCAGGGACTCCGATAAGGATCATGGCGGGGAAGCCGTGAATGAACCAAAGAGAGGTGTTTCGGCAAGGAGAAGCAGGCTGTGGGACAGCAGAGGCAGAGGCACAGAGGCAGGGACCACGCCGCAGCCGTGAGCTGTCAGATGTGCACCGCAGTCATTAGCGTGTGATGTGTGCGCGTTATCGGCAGGAGCGGGGAGGAGGCTCTGGGGCCACGGGCCCGGGGTCTGTGAGCATGCAGAAGCCTACGCCTGAGGTTTCTGCTCTTAGGGAATCCCTCCTAATGAGGTCCGGACAGAAAGCGGCAGCCGCCAGCGGTGGGGACAAGAAAGGACAAGACCCCAGGGTAGATGGGCAGATGGGAGCGTTCCGGAACAGCAGAAGGCCACACTGGCAGGCTCTGGCGCCTGGGCGCCCGGGCGCCTGGGCTGGGCAGTGGGCAGACGGGGCACCCTCTGAGGCGGGGCAAGCAGGTGTGTGGACCGGGCCAGTGTCAGCCTGGAACCCTCCCACCAACGGCTCCCACTCTCTGGGGAGGCCCCCTGTTATCAGGAGGTGACCCTTGCCCTCCCTGTAGGCTTGGTGAGGCGGCCGGCCGGGCGCTCGCCGCAGACTCGCCCGGTGAGCGGATCCCGCGAGGCGCCGGGCCCTGCGGGGACTTGCTGGGTGGAAGGCGGGACGCTGGGCTGGAGGCAGAGGGGCTGAGTCATGGTGACTGCGCTCGGGCCGGCTTCAGCTCCCGCAGCTGAGGGCCCTGGTCCTTCCACAGCCGTTCCCCCTCTGGCCTTGGCTCCCGTGGAAGGGGGCTGAGATGAGCCCCTGAGCCCCCTCCTCTCACCCCTGCCCTCCCTCATGGACCCCCCACTGCCCTGCTCCCTGCTCCTAGCACTGCGTCCACCTCAGTTCCTCCTTCATCCTCATCCTCATCCTCATCCTCAGCCAGAGGCGACCCCGGCGAACGTGGGGGCAGATGGAGGACACAGTGGCTCGCAGGCGCTCGTGTGAACATGGGTGGGGCAGCAGCTTCTCGCCCTGGTCACCCGGAGCCAGCAGCTCCCAGTGCGTTTGTGTCGTGGAGAACAGTCTTTAAAATCAGCACCCCCTCCCCCCAAGCCACCCCCTCCCCCTGAGCCACCCCCTCCCTCTGAGCCATCCCCTCCCTCTGAGCCACCCCCTCCCCCCTCCCCCTGAGCCACCCCTCCCCCTGATCCACCCCCTCCCTCTGAGCCACCCCCCCTCCCTCTGAGCCACCCCCTCCCCCATGAGACATCCCCTCCCCCTGAGCCATCCCCTCCCCCTGAGCCACCCCCTCCCCCTGATCCACCCCCTCCCTCTGAGCCACCCCCTCCCTCTGAGCCACCCCCTCCCCATGAGACATCCCCTCCCCCTGAGCCATCCCCTCCCCCTGAGCCACCCCCTCCCCCTGAGCCACCCCTCCCCCTGAGCCATCCCCTTCCCCTGAGCCACCGCCTCCCCCTGAGCCACCCCCTCCCTCTGAGCCACCCCCTCCCTCTGAGCCACCCCCTCCCTTTGAGCCACCCGCCTCCCCCTGAGCCATCCCCTCCCCCTGTGCCATCTGCCTTCCCCTGAGCCACCCCCTCCCCCT